>CAJVPP010000977.1:0-23933 GCA_910592005.1 Funneliformis mosseae | reverse complement strand
AAATATTATGACATTTCCGTAATTTATGGTTAGTTGCAACACCGTAAATTCCGGGCTTTAAAGTTGTATTGTTGCAATATGCTGTTGCAACACCGTAATACCGTAATTCTGAATTACGAGTACCAACTCTAGTTCCACATATGAAAAAATTTCTGTACCCAGAATATATATGAAAAATGAAAAGGGAGGGGTGACAAAAGGGATCGCTGCGATGTAATTGTTTCAATATGTCATACCTGATCCCAATTTTTGATTGGCTATATCACGTATGCGGACAGATATATATAAAGGCGATATATAAGGAGTATCACCTCCCTGCGATGAATAACTTTACTCAAAAAACAAATATGTTGAATTTGTATTATTATGTATTGTGTAATTGTATATAATAAATTAATCTTGTCTATAAATATATTATAAAATAAAATTTTAATATAGGTTTTCTATTGTAATCAAGTTACAGATCATATGTCCTTTAACTCAATTTGATTTTGATTTTGATTATAATAATTTAATTAATTAATAATTATCAAGACATAATATGCTAAATAGTTGAATTTATTAGAGAAATCTTATATTATTATACTGTAAATCTAAATAAAAAAATCATGTCACTATTGTAAAAATTTATATAGTTTAAAAATTCATATATTCTAATTTGACAATTATAAAAATCAAGGTTTAAAATTGAATAAAATAAACTATATTTAACTTTATAATATAGAAAATATTGAAAAACACAACAAGTAGAACTATGACTTTGTGTTTAAATTTTTAAAAAAAATTTAAATTTTCTAATAATAAAATTAACTAATTTCATAAAAAATAGCTTATTCAAAACAATAACTTTATATACTGTTTTACTGTAACATTTAATTTTCCTGAATCTCTTTATTAATAATTTACTAATATGAGATTATTTGCAATTAAAGGTGATTATTTTAATAATTACTAAATAAGATAAAACTAAAAATATATGAATTAGCAGAACTTACAGCATATTTTAATAATAAAAGAAATAGCAAGAATTCTAAATTTTTTTTCATATATTCTTCTCCTTATATAAAAAGTATTTAAATTATAAACAATTTTTTATTTTTACTAAAATTTTCAAATATATAGTCAACTCTTAATATAATAAACTCTTAATATAATGAATTTTTTGAATAAATATATTAAAAATACTCTTATTATAGTGAATTGGCCAATCAAATCTCTTAAAATCTTCACTATAGCCTTATAGCAAAGTTAAAGTCTAGTTATATTATAATAAGAGTTAACTGTATTCTTTATGTTTTTGATAAAAATTTGTTGTATTATTAGTGTATTTCTATTCTAGTTATGAATACATCAATATTCACAAAATATTACTTGACCTATAGATTTAATATATTTAAAAACTTTATTATAATGAATTTTATTATAATAAATTTAGCTTTTAGTGATTTTTTTCTTAAATTTTAATATTAAATATAGTAAGCTTAATAAAAATTTTAATATAGAATATATATTATAAATTATAGTAAATATCTCATAAAATTAAAATTTTTATATTATAACAAATATTATTAGTTTTAGTTAATATAAATATTTATTTATTATAATATATTAATGTATCTTTTCTTTATTCTTAAAAATACTACCTGATAGAAAAAATAAAAAAAAAAAGTAACTAAAAGAACCAGTAAAAAAAATGTTTATCTTATGCAGAAAAAAGAATTATGTAAATAGAAAAGAGATAGTTTATTATATAATTAGAAAAATTGCTAAAAAATTTGATATATCTAAATTACAAATTTATAAAATACTAAAAAAAAGAATAAGTAGCTATTTATCAATATTTCAAATAAGAAATTTAAAAATCAAAAATAGAATAAAGATATTAAGTATCTAGAAATTAAATTTGCATTATATTTATAGATACAGCAAATATTAAAATCAAATTTAACTATTATAAAAAATATATTAAAATCTAAAATTTTGAATTTTATAATTAAGTTACAAATAATATCTTTTACTACTTTAAATAAATAATATATAGTAATATAAGACAAATTAATAGAGTTAATGAAGCAAATAATATACCTTTAAAAATATAAAAGAAGAATATAAAACTTTGCAAGAAATAATTAAATAATATGAGTTAGTATATATAAAATTATACTATGAAATTTTTTATTAAAATTGTAATAGTTTTATTTATATAAATTATTATTATCTTATTTATTTATGATATAATTTTTATGATTTATTAATTTAATAAAATAATGTAAAATAATATTAAATTTAAAAATCTCAAAATTTAAATTTAAATTTTGATAATAATTAGTGATTTTTATAAATTATTGATTTAATTTCTATTTTTAAATAATACATTTTTATAATTTTAAATTTTTTTAGGATCTTTTTAATAATTTTATTTAAGTTTTAATAATTTAAATAATAAATTAATCAAATCATTAAAATACTTACTTTTTTTTTCTTTATAGAATCAAAAATAAGTCCTATAGAAGATAAATTTTTTTAGTTAATTAAATTAATATATTAGTAATTATTTACCTTATTCTTTTTTGTAAGTACTAGAATTTTAGATTAGTTAAATCAAAGGCAATTCTATAAAAAAATAAATTAATAAATTATTTTAATTAATAATTTAATAATTTACTTATCACTTTTTATTTTATAAATGCTAAAAACCTTTGGTTTGATCAAATTAGATTGAATTCTATAAAAAGAATAAATATTTTTTTATTTAATTAAATTAATAAATTAAACAAATTAATAATTTACTTACCTTTTTTCTTTTTGTAGGTATTAGATTAATCAAATCAGAGGTGAATCCTATAAAAAAAAAAGATAATTTTTTTTATTTAATTAAATTAATAAATTAAACAAATTAATAATTTATTTATCTTTTTCTTTTTTGTAAATATTGAATTAATCAGATCAGAGGTAAATTTTATAAAAAGAAAAAGATAATTTTTTTTTATTTAATTAAATTAATAAATTAAACAAATTAATAATTTATTTACCTTTTTTTTTTTATAGGTATTGGATTAATCAGATCAGAAGTAAATAATATAAAGAAGAAAGGTAAACATTAATAAATTAATAAATTAATTAATTTAAACAAATTAATAATTATTTACTTATTTTTTTTCATTTTGTAAATGTTAGAAACTTTGATTTAACCAAATCAGAGATGAATCCTATAAAAGAAAAAGTAAATTTTTTTTAATTAATTAAATTAATAAATTAAAAATTTAATAATTTACTTATTTATTTCCTTTTTATAGATATTAAAATAATCAGATTAGGAGTAAATTCTATAAAGAGAAAAAGATAAATATTTTTTTATTTAATTAAATTAATAAATTAAATAAATTAAAAATTACTTTTTATAGGCATTAGAATCCTTAAATTGATCTAATTAGAGAAAATTCTAATATTTTTTTTAAAATTATTTTTTTTTTATAATTTTTATTTATTTATTTATTTTTTATAAGAATAATGTTGGTTAAATCTTTTTCAGAATATTTTTTTAATATACTAAATTATTGTTCACATATATGTTATATATCAGATAAGAATTTACGTTAAATACTAACTTATCTAAATTATAAATCTAACTTAAGCTGATTTTATAATACTTTAAAAAGATTTAGTCAGCATTAATCATCTGATATATATCAACTATCAGTTAATATAAATTAATATCTAATATATAACATAAATAAATAAATTATCATTTTTAAATTTTATTTATTAAACTTTTTAATAAAATTTATTAAAGACTAAAAATGTTTTATATATAAAAATATCTAAATATCTTTATTATTACTAGTAAAAAAAAAGATATAAAATATCTTTAAATTCTTCATTAATATACTAATAAATTTTATTATACAAATACTATTGACATTTTAGTATTAAAGATTAAATATTAAAAATCAAATAAAATTAATTGAAATTATAATTATTATTTAAAAGAAGAACAAATAGAAATTTTTTACCTTCTAATTTTTTAAAATAATAAATCTTTTATAATTTTGATTTAGAAAATTGAAAATAATAATATTTGATTATATCTAAAAGTCCTTTAAAATGTAATAAAAGACATGATATAAAATTATATCAAATTTAATCTAATCTTTTATTATATTTTACTACTTCATTTACAGTTATAAATATATTAATTATCTATTCAATTTTATTTACTATATTAATTTTATTTTTATAATAAAATTTTTTAAAATTTCTAAAAAATTTATTATATACAACTAAGTATATCTTAAAATCATGAAATTTTATTTTATTTTATTAAACTATTTTATTATTATTAACCAAAGCTAAAATTATAAAAAAGATTATTTTTGTTTTGTTCATCACAATTATTATATGTGATTTTAAAAAGCTTTTTTTTTAATTTTTTAAATTTATTAAGTGAATAAAATATTATGTTAAGAGTATTATTAACTCTTTTTGCTATTTTTACAGAAAATTCATTTTCTTTAATAATAAAATTAAATTGTCTATTTATATTGCTAGTATTATAAATATCAAAAATATGAGTAGTAAAAAACTGTTTTAAAATAAGTTGTATCTATTTATTAAGATAAATGAGAAATAAAGATATTTTGAATTTTTTTTTTTTATTTTAACGTGTGGTAGCTTTACATAATCTTTATTAAAAATAAAGTAAAGAAAATTTACAAATTACAAATGAGAGAGTACAAAAATTTCTATCTAGTAACTAAATCAAATCAACCTTACACCGTTCTAGACTAACCTACCCTAAACTAATTAAGATAGATTTTACCATCCAGTATGGGGACCTGGTTACTACCGTTCCAAAAATTTGACCAATGTGATCCAAAGAGGAATGAATTATGAAAGTAGGGAGGAATGGTAAAGACGTGAGGGGTGGAGTCAGGAAAATCAGTTGATACAGTATTTTCTTTTCGATCCTTGAGAGACAAGTTATGTTTATTTTCAAATCTTTTTAGGGTGGCACATCGATCGAGCCAAAGAGCTTTGATTTTTTCATGAGTGAAGTAGTATGTTGAGGAAAGTAGACCACAGACGAGTGACTTATTATTTACTATTTGATGTAGTTTCATTGTAAGCAAGGATGGAACTATGCCTTTTATAAAGTCAATGAAATTAAAAGAGGAGTGTGTAGGATCAAGGTTCCAAATATCCATTGAAATGATGCTTGCTATATCAAATTGTTGATTGAGTTCAGACAAATGCTGAGAGAGGAAGGCGATAGTATCTAATAAAATGTCGTTGACTTGCTGTGTAGTATGTTGGCAAAACCAGATATAATCAAAATTCTCTAAGCTAGTACGGCATTTAGGGCAGGGTCATGACGGATCATATAGCTTGGGGTGACGCATTTTGAGTACCTCAAGTGAAGGGAGGAGTTCAAGCAGAAGTTTGACTTTGAATTTTCATATAGAGGAAGCCTTATAGGATGTGACTGAGTCACTTTCATTATCATTAAGTACGAAGGCAGTATTTATCCAGTCTACCTCTAGTGTTGAGTATTTTTAAAATGTGGAAGTAGTTGAATGTTGTAAAAGTCAATAGAGTTGAGGATGTCTTTGATAAGATGTCGTGGAGGCGTCAGAATAATCTGGTCGTTATAATGGAGAGTATAGTCAAAACCTAATTTTGACTGTACTAGAATTGTGAGTGGACTTATTTCTTTAGTGAGTCGGTCAACTTCATTATTATGGTGGTTATCAGCATGAGCTTTGACTTTATAAAAAGTGATGTCTATATTTTTCTCTTTGAGCTGGCGGAAGAGAGAACATCAAATAGGATAATTTGAAGCTTTGAAAATAGGGTTGTATGTGGAGGCGCAAGAAAGAAAATAATTTATTTTTGAATAGGAGGCTATGGTGACTAATGAATCTGTGAAAATGTAAATAATGGAGTTGGGGTGAAACATGAATTGCAGCTAGAACCACTACTAATTCGGCTAGAGAGGAAGAAGATTAAGAAAGTGTAATAGAAGCATTAAAGGAATGAAGAGGTGCTGATGGATCGACTTATAACTAGGCAATCCCTATACGGGATGAAGAAGTACCTAAATTAAAGAGAGAACTGTCAGTATAAAATGAAAGGTTAGTTGATTGTGAGAACTGAAGCAAAAGACTATCTAATTGAGTAGCTATCTCAGAAGTAAAAATTTTCGATGAGACAACATTAATAGGAGGTATAGAAGGTTCAATATTAAAGGTGGGATCTGTGTGAATTTTAAAATTAAAAAGAGCATTTCAAAGATCATATAAGGGAAAAGGGGACAAAGATAACCAAGGTTATGTGTGAGGAATGCATGTAAAATTGAACATAAGGGTAGCGCTAATTTAACGAAGCATGAATAATTTTTGTTTCTTATATTGGAAGGTATGAAAGTGATATTGTCGTTCATAGAGCAGCTATTACAAGCGATGAGGACAGATTTCCAAGAAGGTTCCGCTTGAAAGTGAAAGTGTTATATATGTACAATGTTTGAGTCTATCTTAAGCACTTTACCAACTATTGACGAGTTAGAAGGTAAGTGCCATCCTACTGTAAAGTGGGTCGTACTTTTGATATGAACTGGGGGTCTAGTACGAATGATATTATTATGAGGATGTTGGTATTGTGGTGGGATGTTTCTATTAGAATTGTTGTTTAATATCAAATTCTGAAGGTCTATGAACCATGTTAGTGGTTTTGGGAGGTGAAGTGCAGCTGTGGAAAATTTGAGATCTGGTAAGATGAAGAGAGCTAAACCATCTGAAGTAGTTATCTGATCAATAAACATTAGGTTTTTTTTTCGTAGTTTATCAGCATGTTTTCTATATAATGCACGGCCATATATATCAAATAGGGGTATATAACCTCCTATTATGACGTTATCTGTTGTTTGACTGTTGGTAATTGTAATATCGAATGATTTCAGGTTCAATAATAATGCAGACCACCAGTTTTTAAATTTGTAAGATGCGTCATATGGCCAATAAGCAAGTGGTGATTGAACAAGCCATTCATTAATTTGAAGTTGACGGCTACGAATTAACGCAATATTACCTAAGAGGCCTTTGTCATTGATCATTTTAGTAAAATTAGCAATTTTCGCTTGAAGTTGAGCTGAGAATAAATGTGTAACGTTGTAAAACATCGAGGAGTAGATGACAGCTGACAGTGTGCTTTTGGTCATATTTATGACTGATCTAAAAATCTTCTGGTATGTTCCCATTATTCTGTCGCAAAATTTGTAATCAAGAAAGTTAATTGTGAACGATATAAAATACGTGGTAATAAGATTGAATTAAAAACAATTTTAAGTTGTTTGTCAGTGATATATTTTTTTCATAGTTGCAGCAGCAGCTGCTACCTCATTATAAACTTATTAGCGAATAAAAGAGCTATTAGGAATTAGTGAGATCCAAATACCTAAATATCGAGTAGACGTTTTTAAGTCTAAGGGTTTAATCCATTCTTCGTTGTATGTAAGTTTGAAGTGTACCAGTTGTGCGATAGGAATGGAGGTGAGCAGGACAGACTTATCCCAATTGACGAGTATACTGTTGAGTTAGTAGAAGTCATCTGTTATAGAAAAGATTGATTCTAAATCTTCTTTGGATTTACTAATCCAGAGCGTATCATCCATATATACAAGTGTGGAAATGTTGGTTGATATTGAGAATTTAGTTGAAAAATTGACATTGGGACACCATTCTGCCGATAAGTTATAGCCAAGCGAGGTATTTTGGATGCGATAAAGAAGGGGATCATAGTATATACATCACAGAATTGGAGAAATAATTTCTCCTTGATCGATTCCTGAAAAAATGGGATAAAAATCAGTGTTACCGTGCGCGGTAAAGATCTGATTATAACAGTTAGAAAAAAGTGAGGTGACGAATTTAAGAAATACATTAGGGAGTTTAAGACGGTTGAGTACCCACAGGAGCATGGTGAGGTTTACACGATCATAGGCCTTGGACATGTCCTAAAATAAAATCCAAAGATCTTTTTCTTTATTTGAAAGATGATCGTATTTGATGTTATCTATTATATGGATTAGTTCAAATGTGGAGCGGAAAGGTAAACCAGCGAAATTGTGACCTTTTAAGGCATTCTTCTTGGATAACATATCCAATAGTTGTTTATTAATCAGTTTGACTAACACTTTGCGTGGGCATTCCAGTAAAGTTATCGGGTGAATGTTGTTGAGGTTGTATTCCCAGGGTTTTGGTTTGGGAATGGGGTATACGAAGACAAGGTTCTATCGATCAGGCATGCAGGACAATGTCAAGCATGCGTAGGCTAACATCCAAAAAACTTTGTTTGTTTTAGGACCTAAATGTTTTAGCATTTTATTTGAGACTTTGAAAGGGCCGGGCGCTTTATCATTAGGTAGCGTTTTGAGGAGTTGATACCATTCGTCTTCTTTCAGTGGGTCTATGAGGTGATCGTATATTGATTCATTGATGGAGAAAAGTGGTTTATACCAAGGTTTCCAATTGTCAGTGAGTTCGACGAAATGGTGATGTGTACCTGTGGTTTGTTGAAAATGTCGATTAGTTTCTCTTTTGACTTCGTCTTCCATTGTTAAAAGGTCAAAGTTGTTGGTTGAATTATCTAGGCATCGATCAAGAACTATGGTGTGACGTTTTCTACCAAGGATAGAGTCAAACATTCTAGATTGGTCATCATGAAAGTTATCGCAGCGATGTTTGAACGCAGCCTTGATTTGTTTAGATTTATTTTTATCTTCCTCGAGTTTGATTGCAGTCATGTGAACTTTATATAGATCAGAGAGAAAAGGTTGGGCTTTTTCCAGGTCTTATAGTGTTGGTGAAATAACGGTAGGCCAAAGAAGTTGATAGTGTAGAATCAGTGGAAATGCTTGTTGATAGATGATCATCCAATTTTTCAGAACAGCATATGTGCAGAGGTCTTGTTTGGTAAGACGTTGTAATTTCTGAATGGCTACCAGTTGTTTATACATATTTTTTAATAGACGAGGATATAAGTCTCTTGAATAGGCTGAAGAGTGTCATATGGGGATACATTTGTCTGCAGCTTTAATAATGCATCCTTGGATAAGGTCTCAAAAGAAATTCAAGGCATTTTTTGATTGCAATTTTTCTGGAGAAAGGTTAGTTAGTTAGCAGCTATTAACGTAAGCGTCGTCCATTTGGTCGAATTGGTAAGTTTTCTTCTTAATTTGGTTTTTGGTTTTGGCTAATACGTTTATTTCAACGATACTTATATTGATGAAAACGATCGAGTGATCTGAGACATGTGAGTCAACTGCGATTGTGTCAGTGAAATTGATACCTGCAGCTACAAGTGAAGAGCAGTAAATATGATCAATTCTTGTTGGTTGGTATCTAGCCGAGTAGAAAAAGGAGGGAAAAAATTGGTTGGCGTTATCATGGATAAGGTCAAAAACGTTAAAGAACTGTAATTTGTCTAACTGTGAGAAGAACAAGTTAGCATGAAACATATTGCTGGGTCTATCGGGCACTGCGTTAAAATCTTTTAGTAAAATTATTTCTATATTCAAGCTTTTTGCTTCAACGATCAGTTTGATTGTGTCGTTGTATATTTGTTTACGCAGGATTTTGTTTGAACTTGAAATGTAACAGTTGATAAGGCGGATACGAAACTTATTTCGAAATTGGAAGTCTACGAAAATTATGCGACTATATTTTCCATTATGTTTATAAATGTGATCAGCGAGACGTTTGTTGATTAAAAGTCCGACACCTGTACCAGATGTTTGAGTATCTTCGAAATTAAAAAAGAAGTATATTGAGATAAGGTCGAGTTCTTAAAACTGAGGACATCGTTGTTTGACTTGAAATTTGTTTTTTGAATGCCAATGATGTCTAATTTGTCAAAATTGTAGTGGTTAATTAGTGCTTGTTATTTATGCGATTGGAGAAAAGAACGAACATTGTGAGTTGCGATATTAATACGAGAAAAGTTATTGATCAAAGGGTTTTCTAACTTGTTGTTAAAAGGATTAATTGTATTCGTATTATTTGAGCTACTAGGGCTAGCTCTATTATTATTTTTATTGTACTAATCATTAAAGGTATTTAGGTAAGAGCAGGGCAAAAATTCCATTTACATCTTTGGTATAGCTGAAGGGTAGGGTCACCTCAGCTATATCAATAAATGCATTGGGATCAATTTTGAGTTGAGTTTGAAGAAGACGTTGCATGTTCGCGATAGCCAAACTTGCGTTGTTTAATTTGGAAAAGTTGTCTTTCAAACTGGTTTTTAATAGAGCATTTTCTTCTTTGAGATAGGTGATTTCAATAGCTTGTTTTTTAACTATATTATCTTTGATGTTAAGGCCAACTACAAATTCATGTTCTTCTTCAGTTTCCATGCCCTCTTCATTAAAATGTTTATTTAGGAGTTCAGCCTGGTGGGGTAAAAGTGTGTCAATATTAAGAACTGATTTGATAGCTACAATTCTTTCAATGGTGCAGTATATGTCACTATCTATCTTGGCTAACTGGCCCGCAATGATTTCAAGTTGGTTTGAAATTTTGGTGAGCATATCAGGTTGCTCGTTCTGTCCATTGTTGTCTTTAGGATTGCGGTAATTGTAATTGTGTTCATAGTCACCGCCCAAGAGCTGTGAGCATAGATACTTGCATCCAGAGTTTTCTCACCCTTGTTGTTAACTGGTTGCTTGGGTTTGTTAAACTGAAAAATAGGAGGGGGATTTGGCTTGTTGGTTGGCTGTTTGGGAGTAGCATTTGTCGGATTAGGAATTGTATTTTGATTTTTTGAGTTGTTATTTTGTTTTGAAGTATCATTGTTGGTTTGATTCGTTGTATATGATGTCGAATTGTTAGGATTAGATGGTTTGGATTTATAAATAGGAACCCGATAGTTGCGGAATTGTGCTAGTTGGAATTTTTGGTAAAGTTGTTGTGTTTGCTGATCCTCAGGGGATGATCGTTTTTTATGGCAATTTTGCGATTGGTGACCAGGTGTTTGGCAGATGAAGCAAAGCTTTGAATTCGGGTCAGCCCAGATCAGTCTTTTTCTATCAAGATAGAAAATCTCTCCATTTTTAGCAGCATCTATTGTCTCTTTGTCTTTGAAGTAGAAGATAGCATATTGCAGGTTGCGGTAGTTGGCACGTGATTTAGGGATAACCCAGACTATAGCCTCAATTGCATTACCAATCAAGATAAGGTAGCGGCCGTTGGTATCGAGAGGTAGGTTCATGAGTTTAAGGGAAAATTGGGATTTTTTCCTGACATCTTCATTCGACATTGTATAAGGATGAACTCGGATAAGGTCTATTAGGACGAAGTAGCTGTTAAGTTTTTTCAGGATGGTCATGTCAGTATTTTCTTCAAAAGTAATAGTAGCTTGTTGCCATAAGTTTTTGGTAGACATTGTACATTTAGTGATCTTCCCAAAAAAGGAAAATGTAGATCTCAAGTTTGATTCTGTAGTAGAGATCAGGATCTCAGTTACTCTGATCGACAAATCTGGAATGTATTTGCGGCTGGTTTGGTGATCAGGGGTGAAAATGTGTTATTGTCCAAACAAGAAATTTTGAGGGTGACTGTATGATTGGCTTCATCGCACGAGGTAAAACCAATTCAGACAATTTTTTTATTAGGGTCGTCGGGGTGAATGCGTACTGATGCACTAATGAAAGAGGCATAATGTGATGCAAATATGTCGCACGCCTCATTTTGTTTTTCTCAATTAGTTTTGGCTGGGAAGAAGCGTTCAGCGACGCAGTAGGCAAAATAGATTGGGGCTTCCATTTCTCATTCAAGGTGAATACCACTTGCTTTATTTTTGTCGTTATCAAGATCGTTTTCAGTAGCGTCAAAAGCTTGGTTGATATCTATCAGGGCTTTTGAAGAAGATGAGGAAGTTTCTGGTATTTTTCCTTTGTCGCTACGTAAATGAGCCGTTGTGTCAAATTTCATGTCAGAAGATGTGACATTTTCTGTAATATCTTTTGAAGATGAAGCTTCAGTTGTTTGAGGAAGTTCAATAAACTGTTTCTTAGCAGGTCGTTGCTGTTGGTCGTTGTTAGGGGAAGAAGAGCGAGTCTTGTTAGACTTGTTGTTGTTATTGTTATTTCCGTTTTTTTTTCTGGTCATATTGAAATTGGGAATCAGCGGAAAGAGTTTCTAATAAAGATATTTTGAATCTAATCATAATATATATAAATAATATTATTACTCAATTCAATATTTTTATTATAATAATTATGCTTAGTATCAGTTTAAACTTTATAAATATTAAAGTTTCTGTAATAAATAAATATTCCTTATTGTCTTTTTTTACTAAAATTAATTGTATTTTAAATTATTAGCATATTTTACATAAATTAGTTTTATGTTTTTCAAATTTATATATAATATTAGATTATATCAAATTTTTAAAAATAATACATAATTAAAAATTCATAAATTATTATTATAAATATATAACTATGAATATATTATAAATAGATATATATGATATTAAAATTAAATAAATAAATATTATTAAATTAGTCCAATATCTTAAAAAGATGATAATTCATAAATTTGTGCATAATTAGAGATAAATATTTTTATAATATTTTTAATTCAGATATAATTATAGTATAACTTTGATGATAAATGTGATATATATTCTGTATTTTTATGAATTTGTTAAATAAGACTATTTTTTAAAAATCTTATTATAGAAGTTTTAAAATAATATTTTGTAATTCTAACTATCTTTAAATAAGTATTTATATAAATATTAAAAAATTGATTATAAGAATATTAATAATTCTAATGCATTTTTTTTAAAAATTATTTTGTGAAATTTCTGAAATTTGTTTATTATTATAATTAAGTAAATACTATTAATTGACCTTTAAGAGTAAAGTTTAATTATTATTTATCTAATTTACTAAATTTAATATCTTATAAAAACTATTTAAGCCTAATTTTTTGAAATAAATCTATATTTTTATTATTTAGATTTTTTACAATTTTATTGATTATTATTAAAAAATGTTAAATTTTATCAATTTTTTTATTATATTATTATATTTTTATATTTAACATATTCTTTAATTCTAAAACAAATAAATTATAAAAAGGTAAAGACATAATATTTAACAAAAATGTAAAAAAGATATATAAAAAATATTAACATAATCAAATTTCAAGTAAAATTATTCTATCATGTTAATTATTTTTCTAAATTTAATAATTAAAGTTAATTTTTAGAAATTTAAGATACAAGAAAATATTTTAATATAATTAATATAATATTATTTCAAAGCATAATTTTTAATATATAAAATTTTGTAATCTTTATTATATACTTATCTAAAAATAAATCAAAAATTGTGTAATATAATATATTTTTGAATTTACTCAAAATTTAAAAATCATTTTAAACCCTAGTTTTTCTATATATAATCTTTATAATGTTTAAAATTAATAAAAATTACAACTTATTAACATTTAGCTTTATTTTAGAATTTAAAACTATCAACATACTTTAATTACTATATTTTTGGTACAAAAATTAAAAAATCATATTATAACTATTTTAACTTGTAATACTAATAGGAGTTATAAGTTACCTATACTATTAATATATAAATGACAAACTCGATGTGTTATAAAAGAAATTAAAAAAAATGATTTATCTATTTGATACTTTTAGATTTATACTATATAAATGTAAATATCAGTATAATATAATTATTTAAATAATCTTAATTAATTAATAAGATGGTAAAATTGTAAAATATTATTATTGGCAAATAATGTATTTATATAGTGACTTTTATAATTATTGTATCACTTTATTTATAATTTTTAGATCATAATATCTGAATAATTAAAGTAACTATATAACTAAAATTTTAATTTAAGTTAAAGCTTATAATTAGATTTTTAATATATTGTATTTAAATTTAAGTGTTACTTAATTTGTGAATTTTAAAAAATTTTCTTTATATACAAATTTTTTGTAATGTAATACAAATTGACAATTAAAATTAATATAATAAAGTTATAATTATATAATATATCTTATATATATAAATAAATTTAAATTAGTAGATTAATATATAGGCTTTTTGCAATAGAAAGGGAGGAAATTACTAAAAATATTTTTTTTTTACTTTATGAGCTAAATATTATTTTTTTAATAAATAAGTCCAGATTTAACATTAACTCAAAAAAAATTTATTTGGTAATTTCCTCCCTTTCTATTGCAAAGAGCTCATATATGCTTTTCTTTTATTTTTTTTTAAATATATTATGAAGGTGATTTTACTTCACCAAAGAAAATATATTTTTTTTTTATCTAAAAAGGTTTACTAAATTATACAATTACATTTTATAAAAATATAAATCATAAGAATTAAACAAAGAAAAGAAAAAATAGGCAATTTTGATATTATTTTAAAATCAAGCTACTTAAAAATACTTATAGAATATTATGAAGAAATATCTTCAGATTCATTAAGTTAAGTAAATATACAAATGCTATTCAAATTCAAAAATCTTTAATTTTTAATAAAAATATTGTTATTTTACTAAATATTATTCAATATTCATTAAAAAGGTAAGGTTTTATAACTAGAGTTAAAAAATCATTATTTTTAAAGAGGTATAGAAAAGTCTGAAAAAAATTTACTCAAAAATATAAAAAAAATACTATAGAAGATTGATGAAAAGTAGTGTAATTAGATGAGAATAAATTCTTAATTTTAACTTAAATGAAAGAGAGTAATGTTAAAAAGATTCAAATTTACCTTTGTAACTATAGCATATTAAACTAACTGTAAAGTTTGGTAGAGGTTATATAATAATATGGGTTATATAAGTTCATTTAATATGTAAAATTGATGAAAGAACAGATGGAAAGCTATAGAAAAATTTTGGGAGATGAGCTTTTAGAGATTCTTAATGCATATAATTTGAATGTAAATAATATCATTTTCTAATAAGGTAATAATCCAAAATATATAGCAAAGAAAATATACTAGTAGTTTAATAACAATAATATTGAAATTTTAGATTAGCCAATATAATCACTAGACTTAAACCCTATTAAACATTTATAGAATAAATTAATCATCATTTGTGACAGTTTTCTGATAATATTACTAGTATAGAAGATTTGTGAAATAAGATACAATTGGTATAAAATTAAATTAATGTTGATTTTTATTTAAAACTAATTAATACTATATTATAACAAGTTAAAGATGTACTTAAAGCTAATATAAGATAATAATAGTTTTGTAAAAAAAAATTAAAATATAGTTTGTTAAAAAAAATTTGAAAAATTTATGTTTTGATTTATTTATTATATATATCAAAAATAATGTATCATAAAATTTATGATTATTTTTTTTATAATTATAAATAAAAAGAAATTTAAATTTAAATATATTATAAAAGAAACCTTAAAAAATACATTAATTAAATTTGCAAATTATTTAATCATTAAATTTTAATTTATTACAATCTAAAATTATAATGAAATAATATAATAATTATAGAAATTACTATATATTTATTAAATAAAACTATTTAATTATCAAATATTAATATATTATTTTTCTTTTAATACAACTACTTATTTATAACTATTAAATATCAGTATTATTAACAACTTTAAAGTAAAAAATAATTATTGAATTTTTTTTATTAATATTTTATCGCTTATAATTTTAATATTTTTTAAATATTTATTTATATTTATAATTTTAAACTTAATATAGAAAATTATTAATTGTAAATAGAGTAAAATATACTTTGATTCAGAAAAGCAGTTCTAATAATATAATATTAGTTGATATTCTTGATATTATAATATTTATTAGTGAAATATAGATGATTATAAAATTAATATTATTAGAAAAAACAGGTATTTTACTTGATTTTGAAAGAAATAATTCTTAAAAAAATGATTCTAATTAGAATTAAGATATTAATAATAAAATTAATAGAATAATTTTAGATTTATGAGAAATAATTGACAAATTAAATTTATAGGATCTTATTACAGCTAAAAGATTTATCTATATTGATAATGAAATACTAATAAAACTATTATCTGATAAAGAAATTATTGCTGAAATAATTTCAAGATCTAAAGAAAGAAGATGATATAAAAGATGATGATAAATCAGAGATAAATATTAGTATTTCTAATAAAGAAATTTTAAGTAGTTTAAAGAAAATAGTTCAGTATTTTAGAAATCTGCCTGATAATATTTTAATTAATTAAAAATTAAAATTCTTAATGCTTTAAAATCAAAAATTAACAAGAAAATGTAAAATAAACTATATTATATAGTTTTATGTAATATTAAATATTTAAAATAATAATAAAATTTAAAAAATTTACATTATAATTAAAGATGATCCTCATAATTATTTTCAAATTTCAATTGAGTTGCAACTTAATTGCGCCATAAGAAAATTTAATTGCGTCACAAGTTGCAACTCAATTATGTCATTTTTTTTAATTGCGATGATCATCTTTAGTTATAATAAATTTTTTATTTATATAAAATTCATTATAAAGAAATTTCTCATTTTGTAAATATTTATTATAGTAAATAAAATTGAATAGAATTGAATGTTCACTATAACAAGCTTTAACTATATTATCAGATTAATATAATATAATCATTTATTCAGATATTTATGTAATTTAGTTATATGATTTATTATTATTAATCAATAATTCAATATCAATAATTATTACTGATTTTACATTAAATCTAATATTAATTAAACGGTAATTTAACACGTTATATTTTGTTAAAAATTTTTATCAAATATATTTCTTTAATATAGGTTAACAGATTACTTATTAGCTTTATATGATTATTTAAATAAATAAATCATTATATATAATATTCTTAATTTATTTATAAATTTTTAATAAATATTTTTTTTAAATAGAATTTAAAATGTTTATTAATCTTATTTAATCTTATTTTATTTATATTAAGATATTTAAAAGTTATTATAAATAATTATTATTTTATATTGATTTTTGATTATAAAAATTTATTAATAAGTATATTTTTAAAATATATTTTATAAATTTTTTTTTTAAAAAAAATTTATATACTTATATTTTTTTTATCAATAATTTTTAGATTTTATTATAATTAAATTACTATATAAAAAATTTAAAAAGAAAGTTATAATATTCATATAAAAGTAATATAATATTAAATTAATAAGTAATAATAATATTTTTTAATATTATTAAAATATATTAATAATAATATAAAAATTCTTATACATTTCAAATCTCAATATACTGATTTTTGCTATAATAGTATATATTTATATTATATAATTTCAAATTATTTTTTATAAATAAAGAAAATCAAGAATGTTTGCAATGAAATGACTTTAAAAAAAAATAAAATGCTTATAATCAAATAATCAATAATGAATTGGAAACAGTTCAAATGAAAGACCTTCATAAGTAATTCATTAGATATTTTTATTAAAACAAAATTACTATAGGTAGTTTTATACAATTAATAATATGTATCATATATGCTTATATTTTATTAATATTATATTTCAATTGTTATTGAAATTATACCGAAACAATGCATTTCCTTAATTCGTTATACCGGCATTTTTGTCGATACCGCATTGATACATTCGGGAAAAAAAAATTTTAATTTATTTATTTAAATAAATAATGATGCTCAATCAATGTTTTAAATGTTTTAATGAAAACCAAAATTCAGGTTAAATTTTTTTTTAGAAAATTAAAAAGACTTATTGCTAAAGTTTTCGTATTTAAATAATCATCTAAATCTTTAATCCTTGTTCCAACATCATTGATCCCACCGCCATCTCGATATTTTGTATGCCATTTAAGGGCAATTTCTTTGTCTTTTTGAGGACCTCTACCAGAGTAATAACATTCACCCACAATATGTTGTGATGTTACGTATCCCCTTTCAGCAGACATAATATATAGTTCAAATGCTTCTTGTAAATTGCCACATTGATTATGATGATCTGCAAGACTATATAAAGCTATATTTAATCCAGAACGTTCAAAAAGCTCCATTGCTTTATTCTTATCACTTTCGATACCATAACCGTGATAATAACAGCGTCCAAGTTCATAATGACCATAAATATCACCATTATCACTCGCTTTCTTAACCCATTGATAGTATTTTTCATGTTTTTCAAACTCAAAATAATGGTAATGAAAAATTCCAATCACTACGTCATAATGCTCAATTGTTGGATCGTTAATGAGATAATCGAAAATTGCTTCTGACCTTGGCCTATGATAATCTATAACACGATCAAAGTCAAGAGATTTCGTGGGACCGGTATCATTGTAAATCATATAAGATTTACGAATCTCCATTAATGCACTACATAATTCTCTTTCCTCGTTGATGATATCATCATCTGATTTAACGTTATTGAATTGTGCATCCAGCTGTTTTAATTTAGTATAAACTTCATTAATGTCAGGCCTTAACATTGGATCATGACTCCAGCATTTTTGATAAAGTATTTGATACTTTAGAGGTGTATTTTCTACTGGGGTTTCTCTCAGCTTAGAATGAAAAAGTTGATACATCAATGCGTACTTATCAATGTTCGAAAACGGGGAACGTCCACTTGTGATCTCCCATAATAGAACGCCTAAACTATATATATCTGATTTCTTGTTTCTAACATAATTTCCTTGTGGACAATAACATTGCGGATCAATATATCCTGGCATCCCATATTCAGGTTTTGAACTAGCAATTGATGTAACCTCACTAATCTTTTTAGACAATCCAAGGTCCGCGATCATCAATCTATTATTATGAACTAATATATTTTTTGAATGCTTTTAAAAATTGATATTTATAAGATTAATAGTTTATAATAATATGATAATAAAATTAAATACGGAATTTACCAAATCTCTATGGATTATGTTATCCTTATGTAAACACATCAATCCAGAAGTAATATCCAATGCCATTTTGATCTTGTCTTTCCATTGTAATGAATTAAAATTTTTTTTGTTTCCTAAAAAATCTCTTAAATTTCCCCCATTGGCATATTCCAATACCATAATATAATTGTCATCAGAATCTATTCATTTTAAACAAAAGGAAATTATATTAATTGGATTTAAAAAGTTAAATTTAATTAGAAATAATATAGGAAACTTTACACGAACCATTCGTTATTCCAATAAAGTTATTGATATTTGGATGATAATGAACGATACGAAGAAGTTTTAACTAAAAAAAAGGGTAAAACAATAAATTTGATGGGTTTTTTTTTATACCGTACAAATATCAGAATTTTTATAAAAGAAAGAAGCTCATACTTCTTTGACAAGATCTGCAACGTCATCCTTATCGATTTTTCTATTTTTATTCGAGAAGCTTTTCAATGCGACTTGAATGCCCCTGTTATCCAAATCCGCTCTATGCACAACGCCGAATCCTCCTTTGCCTATTTCTACAATATTACTAAGTTCACTATATTCAAATTTAGTAATGTCACCATAGTTTATCTTTGCATCAATCCATTCTTTCAATGATGTCATTTTAAGGATACGAGAAAAAAAATTGTGTTAGGATGAGTTTAAACTATTTATATATGATTTATATATCACCATTTCTGGTCACACTATTACAAATTTAGTTAGTACAGGAACTCATTATTATTGAGCATTACTTTTATAAACCCGAAGGTAAAATGTTACATTTTTAATTTAGGAAGAAAAAGGAATACAACATCATGTGCACATGCATAAATGAAAATAAAAAAAACTCTCTTTAATATTGAAATATGTACAAAGCGATCCTTTCCAAGTATATTATTGAATTATTATTTCTTTTTCGAATTTTTATCATCACATCTTTTCCTTCTATTAGTAAATTCCTTAAGAAAACCTTTTAAAGAATTTCTTTTTTTTACCCGAACTTTAATATTATCATTTAAAACATCGTGATCAATTGATACGTTAACGAGCGTGGAGGTGGGGGAAATAGGTATAGGCGGAATTTGCTCATTATGAAGTAAAGTTGTAATTTTATCGAAATTTTTAGAAGAGGAGTGTTTTGAAGGGGAAAACCGACTTATCGGAGAAGGATCCAATCCTTTATGTTTTTTTAATTTCGATCTTGATCTTTCCTGCTTAATGATTGCTGAGATATTGCTATTCATATCATTATTTTTTCTCGATGACCCATTATTAATATTTCCCTTGACCTTTTCCCAAATTCCTAAGCTATTTCGCTTATTTTGATTCGAGGTTGAAGAATTTTGAATGTCATTTTTTCGAATAAATGTTATCCAAGTATGTCTCCTCACACCTGATGGAGTGGTAGTATCTTGAAGATTATCGTCAGTCGCATTGTGTTCATGTGAACGAGTGTCAGCCTTCGATTTATTAAATGTTGAATCAACATCATACAAAGAATGTGAAGTGGTTGTTGGGGTGGATAAAGACGTATAACAACGTTGTTCATCATTAGTGTTATTAATGATAGGGGTAGAATAACGTTTTAAATTGTTGATAACGGAATGTTTCTCGCTGCTCGATTTTGATATTTTTCTTGAAGTATCAATAGTAAGATCCACAATCTTTCTTTTTCTCTTCGAAATAGGATAGTGTTGTACCACCACAGTATTAGAAGGAGAATCGGTTCTTATTTGCTTATGGTTATTACCACTTTCCTTCCTCTCCTTCGATCGTTTCGTCTTGTTCTCAATCTCGTCTTCCTCCCCCATAATGACATTCATTGAATTTGGAAGGATAAATTCATCATGTGAATGAAAAGTGACACGTTTACCCTTCTTATGTAAAAGAGTGGCATAAATGAAGTAAAATGTTAACGTGTAATAGAGATCGTAATTTAATATTATCACATGGTATAAAGTACATATACTTGATATTAGCATAAAGAATAACGCCTGTGTTATTGCGAATGAAAATTGTAATGTTGATACTACATTTTCAGTAATCATACTGCAACTTATAGGAAATGATTTCACTCGAGGAGGATTCGTTGAGAGATTATAATTATTTGATTTAAATCGATTCATTCGTTTCTTGACTGAAATTAATAAAGGTAATAATAATGAAGTTATTAATGATATGCTTTCGCTCATATTAATGAAATGGTTCCACGATGAAAAAAAAAAGTTATTCCGCAATGAATGTGTCGTGTAAGAGATGTTTGAATATAAACAAAAGGACCAATCGGTGTGTTAAGATTAGTTCTGTAAGGAGATCCCCGAGAAATAAAGGAGATAATCTTTTGCTATAGTCGTTGCTCGCTATTTTGCATAGTTGTAGTGAATACTATGTATTTTCTATTTTTTTATTTTAATTATATATTTTTTTTCTTCACTGTAAGATTTTATTAAGCGTTCACTATAACTATAAGGAAAAAAAATGAAAGTAAGTTTCACTGTGACGTGAATTTATTCAGTAATCAGAATGAGATTGTTTATATCAGAATGAAGGAAATTTTTTTTTTTTAAAAAAAAAAAGAGGGAACGAATGATGCTTATGTGAAAAAGAGTTTCTAAAAAAATATTTGTGATTAATTTATTGTTTGAACTAAACGGTAATCTACTTTTAATGGTAATGAATAGATTTTCCGATTATGTGATTTTTACAATGAGATTTAGGAAATAGGAAAAAAAAATTTTTTTTTTATGATGAATTTCTGCGCCTAATGCTTTTTCGGGAAAAAAGTTTCCTTTCTCGAAAATGAATTTATATAAGATTAAAAAAAAAAGGTTAAGAAAAGATTCACAAAATTATTTTCCTTTTATAAGGAAATTTCAACATATCCGAAAAGCCGAAGTTTCATTTTCTAAAAAAAATCTTTGTCTTTTGTTGTAATGATTTACGTGACATGAATGAATAAAACAAACAGTGAGCAAATGAGGTTTACAGTAACGACAAAGGTTCACTTTACTCCTGTATTATCTATCATTCAATTCTTTCCATAAAAGTGTCCTTGTCGATAATGAATGAAAGAAAAGTATGTATGTACAAAAAATTTCCGCGTCGTATGGGGGTACAAATCTCCGATGAGAGTAATACAAAACATTATTAGGTGCAACATTAAATCAACAATTAATACATGAGCATTCAGATTTACAATTTATAATTTATGGTACTTAAAAAAAAGTGTTGTCAAAATCATAGAATCACGCTTCAATATATATATATTGTATGATAAACAACCCTTTTAATAATATTAGATTCTATAATATTATTCAATTCCTATGCTTTATATAGTAATTATAGAAATTATCAAAAAATACTAATTTAGTTTTAATTTCTTTAATAATTAGTCCGGGAACGTAAGCGAAGGACTATATGTCTGCGCCCGGTGTCTGTTTGTCTGCCCGATCGTCGATACGTGGTTGGTCCCTTTCGTTAACACTTGTGTTCCGGACTTAACAATGGTTTCCGAAACCGTTCCCTAGTTTTTAATTTTTTAAAACTAAGGATTTATTTTTATATTTAATTAAAGATCCTAACTTTCTAAATAAAAATAACGTGTTTTTAAATATTTCTAAGATTTAAAAAACATTATCATAATAAATTATCTTACATTTAAAATTAATAAGATTATTTACAACTTTATTTTAAATATTAAGATTAAATTTTTTTATATTTTAAAAGTGAAAATTTATTAAATTAATTTCATAAAGAAGCTTAAATAATAAAATAAATCTAATCTTTTAAAAAGTTTTATTAAATAAATTATTATTTACATTTCATAAGTAAAAAAATCTTATTTTTTATTTAAAAATCTACTAAGATAATTAAAAATAAAAAAATATTATAAATTAATAAATTATTATAATAATTATTAAAAATATCAAAAATTTTGTGATAAATGCAAATTTTACATTTCTGCTACATATTATCATGAATTTTAGTCCTTTATTAGTTCAGAATGAAGTAAAAGACTATATATTTTTATAAATAGTACCATAAAATTACTCTTACTTTAAGCTAACTGAGATTAAATAGGAATATGCAAAAATCTAAGGAAATCTCAAAAGAACTAGTTAAAAAAAACTGGTAAATCAACTTTTGCCATTAATTAATTCAAAATTTTTTTCTGATAAAGTTAGTAAAATCAAAAAGTAAAATGTATATCATTCAATAAACAATGTCATCATCATAGCAAATAGAATAAAGTCTACTATTAATGAATTTTAAAAATATATAAGTATTCAAATTTTTTTAAATAAACCATATAATTTTAAAATTTTTCATTCTAAATTTTTGAACCTAATTTTGATTATGTCATTAACATATATACATCATAATTATCTTCATCATAATTTAAGCGTTATTTTATGAATTATTTTTAATTATTAAATTTATCCTATTTTTAACCTTCATATAACAAGTTAATAATCATATAACTAATTACTGATAAATATTTACATATTATATTTCAAAACAAGTTTTATTAATGTTTTTTTATATTCATTTATAATAAAACTTTGGTTAGGTTTATTTAAATATTATTTAAAATATAATGTATATATATCACAGAAAAATAATAATATACTATATCTGTTAAATATAAAAGATTATGTTTTATTTTAAAATATTACTTTATTTAAAGTTGAGATGTTTATATTATATCAACTTTTTTCCTTCTCAGGCAAACTTTTAAGTAAAGGTCATGACATTTATTATGTAATATCAGTTTACTATAAAGTCTAATCTTTCACCTTACGTAAGATATCATACACTGCCCTACTATAAATTACCAGATTTTATAAATTTTATTTAGTAATTTATAGTAAAATTGAAGATTTTTAGATTATATAAAAGTTTATGAATTTTTAATAAAATACACATTATAT
>CAJVPP010000976.1:0-23956 GCA_910592005.1 Funneliformis mosseae | reverse complement strand
TTTACCTAAAGAAAAAATGTATATATTATACTGATTTTCCATAAAAGTTATACGTTATAAAACTTAATATTTTTATGAAATTTTTATATCAAATTTTTTATTGGGTCTAATTACTGATAATAATTATAATTTTACGAATTAAATGAAGTTTAAGAATATTTAGTGTTATACTTATTTTTAATATTCTAAATTTTATTATTATTTTTATTATATTTTATACTTTTATTATTTTACGTATTTTTAATATATTTATTTTATTTATATTTTATTTTGCTAAATTAGTTAGTTTATAATATAGTAATTAGTTAGTTGTAGTAAAAGAAATTTGTATAAATAGATAGACTTTTTTGTTTATATCATAAATTAACTCTTTTGCAGATTTATAAACTCTTTTGCAAATATGAGTTTCAATATTAATAAAGGAATCATTCAAAACTTATATCTTTCTGCCTCTTTGTAACTTTATATAATCTGATGTGATTACTATATATTATTTGTAATTGAGTTTGTCATCTGAATTCTTTAATTAAAATAGTTTATAATCTCGTCTTTTAAGTCTTCATACTTGATAGATTTGTTTAAGTTCAATGTGTAAATTTGGTAAAATTAAGAGTTAGGTGGATCCTAACATCTTGACCGCAATAAGCTGCAGCTAGAAATTTCAAGTAGAGACTTGATAACATAATCACCTCGATTTGAAGAATTCCACAGTGACAGCATTACAAGTGTGTATCTGATATATTACTATAGCTGTATAAAGTTCAGGTTCATATAAAAGATCAGTATTGTAGAATAGATTATATCATTTTTAATCATATTATTGATAGGATTAGTTGACTAATAACAAATGTGTATATATGCAGCACTTCTGTTTTAAAATTCAATCCTATTAAAAAAATTTGTAATTAATCAAAACTGATAAATTTAAATTTTTATATAGTTCTTTTTTTAAAGATTAGAATCTGTGTATAAAATAATTTATACAGTGAAACAGTCTATTAGTTGAAAGAGTATCACTATTAACATTATTAGAAAAAATATTATAAAGGTATGATTAATGACTTTCAGCTATGCTAAGCATTATAAATAAGGTTAGTAACCTAATCTTATGAATCATCACATTTAAATAAAGTTTTTTTAATGAAAATAGGAGTCTTCAATATGTATAAAAATAGAAATGGTATTGTTTTATTTTCATAAATTATATTATTAGATGAATAGGGACTGGGTTGAAGTAATTCTCTAGCAGAAGAATGGTTTATATCATTATTATTAATAGAGGTAAAATGAGATTATAAATGTAAACGTTATATATTTTAATGATACCTTAATTTTTCAAATTAAAGGTATAATCAGGAAAGTTAGTAATGATAAAGTCTTTATCTTACATCAATATTTATTAATCTTTACTTAATATATTTTTCATATATTTCTAAACAGTTTTCATTATTGGGTGAATTATTTTGTAATATATCATAAAGTGACCTTTACCATCTGTAAAGAGGTTAGAAAAGATTAAAAGTTTTAAGTTTAGATCATAAGTTAAAATTAGTAATCATAATATTTCACTCTTCTGAACAAAACTTACTATAAGTCTTATATAGTGAAAATCCTTATCATGGACTTTATTGGAAAAATCATATTCTGAAATAACAATATCAAATATATTGACAGGAGATGTAGTAGAATCAGATTGAATGTATCTTGCCTTTAGAAAAAGGTCATTTAATTTATTATTTGATGATAAAATAGATGCAAAAGAATGAAAATAAGAATTATTTTGTGCTAATCAAATAGTAGCTTATTGTAGAGTTTCATAATTAATTAAAGTTTTTAAAATTATTAATAGGATAATTATTCTTATTTAGTTCTAAAAAAGCTTCTAATATCTTAAAATATAATGCGTAAACTCTGATATTACATGAATAGTTGATAGTTCTAATAAGATTTCTATATTCAGAATAAGGATTATTATCTGATATTTTTTCTAGAGAGCAATAAAGATAAATAGGTAATAGATGATTTCTTTTATGTAAAGAAATAGAAAGGATTACTTTTAGTAAAGTAGATAAATAAAAGAAGAAGAATTTTGTAAAGGGTTTCTTATATAATTTGTATATAAAACCCTTAATTCAGGAATATGATTGGTATTTGAATTAAAAAATAAGGAAATGTTAGGTATATATTGTTGTAAAGGATAAATAAATAATGTATTATAAAATATTCAGAATGCTTTTTTAGGATATTTCTATATATATGCAAGGGATTTGTAGATATTATGCTAAGATATTATTTTGAAATTCTATGATATAATCTTAAAAATTTTGATGAAAGTCTCCAATGTGATATATTAGATACATAAAGTGATGAACTTTAAAGACTAACAGATGAATTTATTAATAATTTAGTATTAGAATTATTATTAGATATATCTAATAAATTTACTAAAGTTTCATAATCATTATCAAATATATATATATTATAAAGTTAATGAGTCATTTTTTATTAGTGTTATTTTTTCTGATTTCAGATTTTTTTTGGGATTTTTTTTTGTACTTTAAACATTTAAATAATATATTTATAAATTTTTTTTCTTATTATTATAAATTTATTATTTTATCAGATAAAAAAAAGATAACAATATAATGTATTTTTCATTTATTTATATTATTTGAATTATTTATTTTATTTATTATAATACTTATAAGAAATAAATTTTATAAGAATATAAACAATAACTACCGTATTTTTTATTGTATTTTATTTCATTATATAATATATAAATGCTAAAAATTTAAATAAATGTATGCATTTAATAAAAAAATACATATTATCAGATAATATTTGTATAATATTTTATTCAATTAAAATTGGATATTTTTATAAATCATGTGAAACAATTTTTTTAAATATTTATACTTTCAAACTTCTAAAGATCCCAAAGTCATAATTTACAAAAAGAAAAGATAAAGAAAGAATGTTAGTATATATTTCTATAGATGAATAATAAACCTGCACTTTCATACCATTGAAATAACTATCTAAAGAAGGCAGAAGGTTATTTGACTTATAAATATTATTAAATTATATCATAAGTTGAAAAATTATATAAATTTTATTTCAAGAAAATTTAAATAAAAAATTGGTTGAGAATTATTATTTAAATTATTTTAATTAGAATGATTTAATGGTTTGTCATTTTTTGAACTAGACAAAAGTTATTAAAGGTAGTTTTTTTTAATATTAGTGAAACTTTTGGACAAAGAAAAAGAAAAGAGAAAGAAGTAAAAGAATGATTTTTTTATAAATTTATTCATATTTTATTAGAGTCTAAGGTTAAAATCTACAAAATAAAAGGTAAAAAAAGAATGTTAACATATATTCCTATAAGTAAATAATCAACTTGCTTTCTCACACTATTGAAATAACTTTTAAGAAGTCTGAGATCAAAATCTACAAAAGAAAAGGTGAAAAAAGAACGTTAATCTATGTTCTTATTAGTGAATAATTAATCTCCATTCTTACACTACTGAAACAATCTTTCAAGAAATTTAGGATGAATCTATAAAAAAAAGAATATTAGCCTACTTTTCTATAGGTGTATGACTAACCTGTACCTTTATACCACTAAAACAACCTTCTAAGAAGCTTGAGATCAAAATCTACAAAAGAAAAAAATGTTAGTATACGTTTCTATAAATGAATAACTAATCTACATCTCTATATTACAGAAATAACCTTCTAAGAATCATGAAATCAAAATCTTAAAAGAAAAGAATGTTAGCATGCGTTTTTATAAGTAAAAAATCAACTTAAACTAACTATAGTACTAAAATAACATTCCAAGAAGTCTAGGATCAAAATTACAAAATGAAAGAAAAAAGCATATTTTATTAGAATATAATAAACGCTCTTAATTTAATTTTATTTTTTAAAAATGGCAATAAAAAAGATTTTGTAAAAAATTAAGAAAACATTTTTATTTTTAGAGATTGTGGTGTAAAAAAAAATAGAAATAAAAAATAAAGTATTTTTTTTTATAATAAATCAATTTTTTTTATTTATATATTAAAAAAAAAAATTAAAATTTGATTTTTTTTTTTATATAAATTAAAAAAAAATAGCATAAATTTTTTAATAAGTTTTACTATTTAATTTTTGTTGAATAAATTAAAAAAAAAATCTAAAAATTTAAATAACAAATAAATTCAAAATTTTTAATCAAATAAATTGAATACAATGATAAAAAATATCTATTCTTTTCATAAAGTATTATTGTTAATTGCAAAATCAGTAGCAGCAGCGATTATGAAAGTTGTATTAGTAATCATTGATAGAATAGAATTTGCTTCTAAGGTCCTGAAGACATATCTATTTTTAATCTCATTCATTTGACTTAAAGTTTTCTGATCTCTTTTAAAGCAGTATCTCAAAAGTACAATTTGTTTAATTATTACTTGATGATGATAGATTAAGCCACAATATGTTTAAGCTTATTGACCATTACTATTATTTTAATTAGTGAAATCAACAAAATATTTTCAAACTTAAGTATATGCTTTTCAAGGATCATTTTGTCTTAGATAGTTTTATCAATCGTAGGTAGAATATAGGTAATCATATTTACTAATATAGCAGTTATTGATCTCATGGTTTAATTAATAAAATTAGTCTTATTCACGAGATACTTAAGGTTAGAATCATAAAGTACATTAATCTAAAATTTACAAGATTTTCTTTCACCCAAGTTCTCTTTAACATAAAATCGAAATGTGATTTTCATTTATATTTTTTATAGTTTTAGTTGTGTGTCCTAATATCATCACATTTAATCTAATAGATAACTAATAATGAGGGATAAAACCCTTAATAACAGTTGAAACTTAGATAAAACTATATTAAAATCATAATAAGGGATACGACGAAATCCTTTCAATATAATAAAAGCTAAAACTGTCGAAACTATATTAAAAACATAGAAAAGGATATGATGAAATTATTTTGAGAAGGTTTTGGCAGGCATCTATATAGATAATATAATAATGTAATATAAATTTTACATAACTTTTATTGATATAGCATTTACCTAGGTTATTTTATTTATAAATAAAACAAATTATTAATTTAATTAACAAAATTAAGTAAATAATATAAAATGAAATTAATCATATATAAAATAATATTCAAAACACATAACAAATTTTCCTTTCAAAAAAACTATATTATTAATATCAAAATCTTCAATTTAAGATTCAATATTTTGATTTGATAGAATGAATGTCTTAACTTTTAAATATATAACTTTCGTTAGATCATTATCATTAATTTTAAACAATGCAGTAATCTCTTTAATGGTAAATTCTTGGATTAGTCATTCTATATATTCACAAAAAAAAGGAGTCTGCTAATTTTTGTTAGCATATTTCTGAATTCAATGGATTATTTCTATTATTATAAAATAAAATATCAGAAAATATGTATAGAGACCTCAAGAAATATTACCATTTAAATACTGATTAAGATGAATTAACGTTCGTAATCTGCCATCACCCTGAAAAACACTTTAATATTAATATTATTTAGTTAAAACAATTTATTTTCATATGTCGTTAATTAATAAAAAATAATATTTTTGCTTTTATATTAAAAAATCCAAATATTTTTTATTATATAATCTGAAAATAAATATATATAACCTAAATACAAAAGATAAGAGAGTAGAATGTCATTATTCTGAATCTAATATTTACTATAATCAACTAATATACCTAATTAATTAGGATTAAGATTAAGATTAAAATTAAAAATACTCTATATTAATTTGCAGTTAAAATTACACAGATCGATTTAACCAAAAAAAGTATCATGAGCAAGTGTTTTGTTGATCTTAAAATGGGAACTTTATGAGGATTATTATATTTTTATTTAAAAAAATATATCACGAGACTCATTATTGTATATATAGACCTGAATAGGAAAAATGTAAAATCTATTTTCTTCTTTACGATAATAATAATTTTATTTTTGTTAATTTAGATATGTAGAAAGTGGTCAATAGAAAAGGGAGAAATCTACAAATTTTGAGTAATTTTAGTTATTAAACTAGGTTTATTCATATGACTATGATCAGCAGAGTGAGCCAATAAAAAAATTTTTGACTAAAAAGTAGATTTTCCCCTTTTTCTACTGATCTTTTCATATATTTCACTCCATTTGGATTTGAGAATTTATCTTTGCAAACATTCATCAGTTTATTAATATAAGTATGCTAAAGTTAATCTTCATACAGTGCAAAACCTCTATAATAGAAACATCCTTATAATAAGAATTTTCAACCTTTAAACATGTATAACTCCATCAATAATAAAGATATAAAAATTTTAACTGATAAATTAGAAAGTTTGAATCAAAATCTAATCATTTTTATGGTTAGATTTTAAATTTTTATGCATGATGAATAAAGTTTTTGCATAATGAAGTTACACTAATTTAATTATGAATACCAAAATTAAGAATATTTTAATTTGTGTAACACTCTGAAAAAAAGATAAATTTCGATTGAAATCAATATAATGAACTCAGGATATAACTTTATATTTTCAGAATTCCAGTTGTTCCTTTCAGTATAATGTGAATTTAATGCTTGCTATCATTTTTTTTTTGTTAAATTTACACATTTTTAAATAAATTTTAATAAATTTTGAAAAAGTTTATCCTCATTCATTATGCCATTATTACATGCATCAAGATTAGCCAAAAAATGAGTTGCAAAGCAAAAATGTGATAAAACGGGTAAATTTAAATTGAATAAACGATATAAGGATAATAATAATGATAACTTTATCCTTAAATTAAACGGCTCAGATGATTTTTATTCAGAAGATAGTGATTCTGATTCTGAAGAATTTTTAGATCAAAGAATGCAATGCCTATCTGAATTTAAATTAGTATGAACTGATATTGCGATGATTAAACAAAAAAAAGCACTATATATTAGCAATTCGATTGCAATACATTATTAAAAATATGGACTATAGGAAAGTTTTACTGTAGTGGCAAAGGGAACAAGTTCTCTTTTTAATTTTTTAAAACTAATGAAAGATTTAGCTAAAGATGAACTTCTTATAGATTTAACAGGTAAATATATATATTTTTTTTTATTGAATACTCAAATTGTTATTAAAATTGATTTATAAATATTGATTTAAATTAAACAATTTAATAATATATTAGATGATATTAATGATGATATGTTCACTGATGCAAAAGATAATAACAATGCATTGGCTGGTATAAAGGACGATAATAATGCATTGATCAATGCAAAAGATGATAATAATGTATTGGTAAGTACAAAGGGTAATAATAATGCATTGGTTAATACAAAGAATGATAATAATATATTTGCTGATACAAGAGATGATGATTCATCAGCTGGTATAAAAGACGATAATTTATTAGCTAAAGGTGATTCAGAAACAGGCTTTTTAGATGATTGGGACGTTGAAATAAATAGTTTTAATTTGATGAAAATATCATATCAAGAATAAGAAGAAAGTGTAGATAATGATATTCAAAATAATAACGATTGTGATTTTAATCAAAATTACAAAAATTAGAACAAATTATTTTGAATAATAATAAAAAGCAAAATGTATATGATTACCTAAGATACTGGTCTATACATGCATATTTTACATATTAGAAAAAAGATGGATTAATACAGATGAAGGCAAATGAAAAAGCATTAGAGGAAATTTATAGTAAAGGAATTTATAGATCTAGAGTAATTTGTAAATTAGGTGATTATTGGATTAAATATAATGTATTACTTATTTTATTACAAGGTCATCATCAAAAAATAAAATCATTTATTGATGATGAGAATATTATTAATTGTAGTTTGACATATATTTATTCCAATAGTGGAAGAATAATATCACAATAGTATAGAGAATTTATAATATCAAAACTTTTTTCTCAAATGGGTATTATAAGGTCAATATTAATAAAAACAGTAAGAATATAGCTTCATAAGTTGGGTTAGACTTCTCAATCTTGAAAAAAAGGTGTATATTTTAATGAATATGAACGTGAAGATGTATTACAATATCAGAAACAATTTTTAAAAACTATGGCAGAATTTGAAAAACTAATGCCAACATTTATTGGTGATGAAATGCAAATGATTCTTCCAGAACTTAAAAATGAAGAACAGTTACATATTTTAGTAACACATGATGAATGCCTTTTTTATGTTAATGATAATTATCTGATTGTTTGGGCTCTATTAGGCGAACTATTGCTTAGAAAAAAAGGTCAAGGCAAATCTATAATGATTAGTGAATTTTTATTAGAAACTATTAGACGACTTAAACTTACCGATGAGCTTGTTATAAATTATCCAAATATTCCTAAAGAAGCAAGAAAATATTTACATCCGGGTAAAAATAATGAGGATTATTAGACTGCAAATCATCTTTTAGATCAAGTAATAAATTTAGTAATTCTAATCTTTAAAACATTATATTCTAATGCAATAGCTATTTTTGCATTTGATAATAGTATTAATCATGATGCAATGACAAAAGATGGATTAAATGCTTTTAAAATGAATATGAATCCAGGAGAAAAATAACCATATATGCATTCAACTTATTTTAGACCAAATTAAACTTTTCAATCTATGGTTTTTTCACATGATCATTTAAAATATCCAAATCAACCAAAAGGTATGAAACAAATATTAATTGAAAGAGATTTATGGAAAAATAATTTATTGGCTGATTGTCAACTATGTAAAGAAAAAATAAAAGTTATAGATGTGAATAGAGTAGATTGTTATGCACGTCAAATTTTATCATTACAGCCAGATTTCTTAGAACAAAAATCTCAACTTCAAGAAAAAATTGAAAAGCGTGATCATAAATGCATTTTTTACTCTAAATATCATTGTAAGTTAAATTATATAGAAATTTATTAGGATGCGGCAAAGAGATATATAAGAGAATATTGTAATTATACATGGACAGGATTGTAATAAACGGTTCCTAAAATTCAGTTCCCTTAATTACAATTTGTAAATATACACAAAAATCATGACGGTATATGGATATTTATAGAAAAGGTATTACTGGAAAAATGGAAGAATTTGCTGCTAAAAAATATAAATCTCATTGTTGTGTAACTGATAGCATTTATGATGAAATAAAATAAATAATTTATATATTGAATTCTAACTTTTGATTGGCTAATATTATAATCACGTGATGATTACATAATCTAATAAAATTGAGAATTTTAAAAAATTTTTAAACCAATTCCTTTTTACAAATAAAATTTAATTTTTTTTATTTAATTGAAATCTGATTACTAGTTCAAATTTTATTTACAATTTTCTAACTTCCTATTATAGAGATTCTGCACTGTAGTATAATTAATCCAATAACATAAATTTTTATTTAGATAGGTACTCCTAGCATATAGTATCTTTTTCATTCATATTTGGGGTGATTTGAAAAGTTCATATACTTCGCGGCCGAAGCATAGCAAATTTCATATGATTCGAAATTTTACCATTCGCTTGGATCACATGACGTAAGCTATAACGCGATTTTATTATCATGTGACTTGACTTTTCAGGGATACACCGATTAATTTTAAGCTAAGATTCAGGGACTAATTTTTTTCCAATTATTTTAGCGGACAAGTTTGTCCGCCAAAATGGACGGTTTAAGGGATAATAAATTTATTGAATTGCATTTATTATATTAACTAACATTAAAACAAATGAAACAAATGAAAACATTTCCTTATTTAAAAATATTAATAAATTGAATAAGGTTTGATATAATTAATATAAACCTAATCATATTAGTCAATAATCCATTGAGCTTATGTAAATTGTTGATTATTGTTATGAAATCTTTGGAATATATTCTGTTTATAATACACAAAAAGGACATAGATTAATATATATTATTATAATAAAATAAATTTTAAAAATAATCAATTACCGTTCTCATCCAGTAAAACACCACAATTTTCGCTGTCTGTGACCCATGAAGAACGTACATAACACGGTAACATATTACGCCTACAGAATTTAGATAATTAAAATAAACAACAAAATAATCGCAGAAATAAAATTATAATAAATTGTTACAAACTTTTCATGAAAATCTTTTATTTCGCTATATCTACTCAAATCTTTTTCGTCAAAAATAACATGGGTAACATTACGTTTCGAAAAATCGGCTACGATTTGAGCATCGTGATATCGAAGAGTCAATTCGATGAGTTTTAACCTATTATATAATAATCATACAACAAAGATAAATATAAGAACTATAAAAATTTTTAAGGTAATATTAACCAACCGATCATGACATCCTTCATATAAAGCCCATAATTTGTTCTTATCTTGTACAAGATCTTTAGATGGTGGATAATCAATATAAACCACACAACGACGAAATAGACAGTTTGGTAATCCTGTATCAGCAAAATAACGTTCCTCAATTTCGTCAGCTAATTTACGACGCTTTTGAGGATTCGAAATGATATTTTTTTCATCTAGGGGCATTAAATCAAAAATCTGAAATAGTGAAAAACAATAGGAATTATCACCAAAAACGAAAACGTATAATATATGATATAGGTGAATACTGGAATATATTTTACATACTTCTTGCAATTCTTCCGTAGTAATTTCATCTGCGTAACTATCTCCCCATTCATCCATTCTCGTTAAAAATTCGTGCTTTGTAGATTCAGTAATAAATATCATATATCTGTAAAATAATACAAGAATGTTTGTCTAATATGCACAAATTTAAAATATTGATGTTTAAATAAAAACAAATCACAAACTTTGGACTTAAGGGAATTAGTTTGAAAGCGTTAATACATTCCAAGATCCATCGAGGATGAATGATATCTCTCACGCCCTGATTGATAAGATTTTTGACGCGAAAGTCTATTATGATATTATGTAAATATAATCACAAAATATCCAAGAATTGCAAACTTTGAACTTTGAACTTTGCACTTTGCAATGATGTGTACGATTAATTTTTAAAACATACTTGACGCGTCCTCGGCTATTAGATGAATTTCAGAATCAGTACCAGGATGTTGAGAATAACTTCCACCATGTTCTTTAATCATACGCTCAAAATCTGCTTTTGAATATTCTTTATATCTTGTTAACATTATGTCTGTACGAAATACCAAATTATTTAATAGTCCATATGTAAAATGACAAATCATAGGACGAATAAAGTAGATTCTTACGAAATTTCATATCTTTAAATATCATAGATTTTTCTTCCACCTGTCCTATATTAGATGTAAAGGTTTCAAGCATAGTATATTTCTTGACCTAAAATAAGAATTAATAAATTAGATAAACGGAATATAAAACAAATCATGTGTGAACCTGAACTGTCTTACTCTGCGCGGCGCTGTAGTCTTTCCTTTTCTCTTGGCAGCTCGTGAGATCGTACTTCACCAAATTAAATATTAATATCTGAACTAATTTTCATAATTTATTTATAGAAACCTTGATAGATTGAACTTAAGCTTACATTAAATCATCTTCGGTGACTTTCTTGGACTGCAATCGCCCTGATGCTTGTCTGCGAAGATTCATCATTTCTTCAGAAATTAAAGTTATAATATAAATTGACTATCTTTATCAAACACAATTTAATGAAATCATTTAAAAAAACCAAAGATAATAACCTTCATAGGTCATAGCACTTTTCCAATCTTTATCTTCACGAAGTTTTTCAAACCGAGGAAATCTAAGTGTATAATTAGAAGCAAATTGATCTAATGATTTACATTTAAAATAATTAATTCTACAATATTAAAATATAATACGAGTATTCAAAAAAAAACTTCTTACTTCCAGCAACAATTTCAGATGCTTTCACTTGCACGACTATTGAACTATAAAAAAAGAGACACTTAGATATATTTATTTTTAAAATTTCAAAAAATTTTCATCGAAAACAATAAATGCAGATATTAACTTCCACGGAGGAATTATCATATGAGGCTTGTCTTTACCAACTTCAAGCCAATCTGGAGGGTTATTTGGATCAAACTTTTGCCAACCCTTAAAATTATTTCTGAAATTAAAATATCTATATTAGTACTATCATATACTATCATATGAATATCAATTATTTGATAATTCATAATTACTTAATATCTTCAGCTTCTTTCATTGTCTGACCAGTACCAAATCGACAAAAGGTAATAAATCTTATAGAAAAAATGTGGAAAAAAACACACTTAGTATACATATACATATAATCAAGAAACGCTATACTCATGATTATAATAAAACCTTGGACTATCATCTGCTGATGTTGAATCTCTTAGACCGCACATGAAACTGCCAAACATATTTCCGCGTTTTCCAACGCCAAAATCCGCACCTAAATATTGAGACTTATCAATATACTTAACTAGCCCATTTAGATTGTAGTAATATCTAGAAACTTACCAATAATTAATAAATCTAAACTATCACCAAGCGCATCCAAATACTCGGGTTTTATCTTAATCCAGTCATCAATCCTTTCATTAAGAACATATTTGCTGGAAGGTTTTTTTATGATAATCCCTTCTTGTCTATATAATTTAATAGATTTTATAAAGTTACGAAATCAAAAATTTTGTCTATTTGTATGATATTAACCTTTTCATAACAGCTTCATCTAATGCATCAATCAAATCTTTAGCCGTGCTGCATTCTTTATGACTAATAATCTTCAAATATCCAGGATTTTCTGTAATCAACGTTCTAAGCCAATCTTTTCTTTTTTGTAATGGTTGATCAATTATCGACTTTCCATTTATTAAGACAATATCAAATATTACATCTATTTAATTACAACTATGTGTTCGTTAATCATGATCATAAAGCTTTAATGATCGGAATTTAAATTAAAAGCATACAGCAGGGTCTTTCCTTATTTGGATTATCCGAGTGATCTTATTAAACAAGATAGAATGTATTAATATAAAAAGTTAATAACATCAAAAAAAAATTCATTTCAATACCTTTCCCGGCGGTTTTCAAAGTTCCGAATGGTTTATAGACATCCAATAAAGGATCATATTCTAACATTTCTCCATCCAGAATAATTCTAGGAAAAGTGTGAAAGGATTATATAACGAAAATAACCTTATTAAAAAGCAAATTGATATTACTTACTCCTTTACACGTGGATGAAACAAGTCGGCTATATATGGTGTTAATGAACCCTCAGATTTGTTAGAACCATACAAATAAGTATATTGTGTGGCTCTCCTAATAACCAATACCAATTATTTGAAATAAGTAAATGTCTTCAATCCTAGGCTTGAATAGAACAGTGACCTGCCTTGAAAAGTATTCAAATCTTCCATCTTTCATATGCAATTGTACTCTTTCACCGTCCAGTTTCTCTTCTATCCAAAAGCCACCACCCATTGTTTTAATAACATTCTGAACAGCAACTGGTTTTGCAAGCATAGGTTTGAATGGATAATAGAGAATAATATCCTATAATTAATAAAGAAATTAACATGTTTAAAATTTCGAAAATGGTCAAAACTAACTTCATAAATGCATACTGATGATGGAAGTCGGGTGTGAGGATCTTGTAAATCTTCACAAACTTTTCTCAAATCACTGCAAACGTTGAAAAGGTTACAAGCATCTGGATGAAATAAAAGAAATACTGATTTTTCGCTCAACCCAATTTTAAGCTCTAATAATAATTAAAAAAAAAATTGAATTTTAAAAATTAAAAGAAAATTACAGTATCATATGCTTTTATTTTGAAAGAAGTACCTTTCAAAATTACTCTAATAATCCACTTCTGTTCTATTGCAGTATAATTATTAAAGAGATGTCGTATAACTTTTTGATATTCTTGCCTTCATTTAAATTATTTAATAATGAATTTCATATTTATAAATAAATGCAATCAAATAAACTATTAATGCTTCAAAATGAAAAATGAAAATATAACATACTGTCCGCTAGCAGCATTTAAAACATCAAGCTGATAATTTACATCCTCGATAGTCATTTTTCCACGACCAACAACAATAGAGCGAGGAGCAATTACCTCAAATGCTACTGACGCAAAATCGCCAGCGGTTTTCTAGTTACATACAAGTTAATACTAAGATTCTTACAAAATAAACTCATCAAAGATTTCTAATGATTTTTGACATACAATTTTCGAACTCCCAGGCATTTTCCAGTGAATTAATCTTTGACCATAAACAGAATCTCTTGCCAACCCCATTACAGATATGTAAGTTTTGGCAAGAACTACCTCTTTCATACCATAATTCGTCCTTTCTTTATCAAGCTAATATATTCAAGAAAGTTCAATTTTAACTCATAATTGAATTTCGGTTATCAACAAGCATTAGTTGAATTAAATTAAAATTACATGTGGAAGTAATAAACGCATAACAGGATAAAAGTCATTTCCAAATTTATTTCGATAATTCTATTATCAACATAGAAAATAAACAATGAGTTAAATATATTGAAATAACAATTTTAACTAAATGTATATAAAAAACAGCCTCACACCTGAATGAATTTTGCACACTTTTTTTTTTTCGCGTCGCCAATTTCTTTAGAAACTACTTCTAAGAAACGACAAAAGTCACCAAATAGCAGAACTTCAGAGGAAAACAAACTTGTTTGTGTAAAATCACTTTGAACTAAACTAGAAGTCATGGCTTCGAAAATACAGCTTTTAAATTATCGCGTAAAAATAGTAGTAATTTTTTATAATGCCAGTCATAAAAAACTACCCAGTGGCACCGACAAAACATCTTCCCCAGTATCGCCACAAAATTTCCACCCCACATGATAATAGTAAAATATTTGTCATCCTGCGTCACGCCCCCCAACTTTTCATTATTACTATGTATTTTGAAAACAGAATTTTTTCGATAAGTGATTATTTGTCACACAGTTAGTTTATTAATGCCGTAATGCCGGCCAATAAGTCACATGGAGTGGAATTTTTGTGGCGTAAATCGACAAAACTTCGCAATCACGTGATTTCGTTAAAACTTCTTTACATCATGACAAATATGATTATACAATGCATATAACTTAGTCTCAACCAAAAACTTTTTAAGCAATATAATTTGAGATATCAATCATTTATTACGTAACAGGAAGTCTTATAATTGTATTGATGCATATACATATCATATAACAAAATAGTTTGAAAGTTATATATTATATATGTATAATAAATTAGCATTTATAATTAAAAAAGATAATAAAAATATTATTGATTAAAATGTTTGAAAGCATATTCTAAAATATTTCAGTATGTATTAGATTGTTGTAATATTGAGTTAATATAAAATTCTGAAATCAAAATTATTTGTTACATTATATTATGAAAGATGTATGTTAAATATGATTATATATAGGATATAATAAATAGGTTTTAGAATTTCAACTTTTGAGATTTAAATGAATTCTATAGTATTAAATATATTAGTCAATTAATGAATAATATGCATAATTTAATTTTGCTATTTTGATATTAATATAAGTAGAGTTCTGGACGAGTCGAGTTAACTCATGAGTCAGATAAGCTGAGTCGAGTTCAAATCAAATCGAGTTTGTGTTTTTTTGACTCAATTATTTGCGAGTTAAGCCAAATTTGAGTTAAGTTAAATATTTAACTCGACTTGATTTAAACTTGAGTTGACTCGAATTGACTTGAATAATAAAAAAATTGTTCAAGAAAAACAATAAAGAATCTTTCACCTTGAACAATAAAAAAATTGTTCAAGAAGAACAATAAGAAATCGTTCAACTTGAACGATAAAAAAATCATTCAAGAAGAATGATAAGGAATCATTCGACTTAAACGATAAAGAATCGTTCAAGAAGAACGATAAAAAAATCATTCAAGTCGAACGATAAGAAATTGTTCAACTTGAACGATAAAGAATCGTTCACCTTGAACGATAAAGAATCATTCACCTTGAATGATAAAAAAATCATTTAAGTCGAACAATAAGGAATCGTTCAACTTGAATGATAAAAAAATTGTTCAAAAAGAATGATAAAGAATCGTTCACCTTGAACGATAAAAAAATCGTTCAAAAAGAACAATAAGGAATCATTCAACTTGAACAATAAAAAAATCGTTCAAGAAGAATGATAAAGAATCATTCAACTTGAACGATAAAGAAATCGTTTGCCTTGAACGATAAAAAAATTGTTTAAGAAAAACGATAAGGAATCGTTCACCTTGAACGATAAAAAAATCATTCAAGAAGAACAATAAAGGATCGTTTGCCTTAAACGATAAAAAATCGTTCGACTTGAACGATAAAAAATCATTCAAGAAGAATGATAAGGAATCGTTCGACTTGAATGATAAAAAAAATCGTTCAAGAAAAACGATGACCTGAATCGTTCTTTTCATTTTTTTTATTATTATTTTTTTTTTCAAAATCAAATCAAGTTAAAATCGAGTCGAGTCAAATTGAGTCGAATTTAAAATTTATATGACTTGAATCAAATCAAATTGAAAGATTTTATAAAATAAATTTGACTCAACTCAACTCAAAAAAAATGAGTCAAATAGAGTTGGTCTTTAAATTCAACTCAACTCGACTCATTTGGAACTCTACCCCTGATTACAAACTTTTCCAGTCCTGAGAATATATGAATATCAATAAAATGCCATTTTTGATAACTATGAATAGTTCGATTATATATCGATTTATATATTTTGGAATTAATTTTCATTTTGAACTTTTTTCTTTCAGAGTATATACTTCTCTCAAACTGTATATTTGTTATATAATACTATAACCCAATCTGAGCTTTCAGAGTTTCTCGACATACCCACCCTATATTATTGTGAGTTTAAAGCCTCTGATATAGGACAATGCCAATATAAAATTCGTGATGATAGTGTTAAACCAAGACATTTTTTAGGTGCAGATAATGAGGATAAAATAGAAGCCATACTCTCAGAACGTGAAGGCTATTTCTTACACAAATTCATTGATAGGGATGAGCCACTCTGACCTATTATAGATTTCGATTTGCTATAAGAAGTACTTGATACTATTGAGCCTAAGCTAACACGTAAAGAGGTACTAGATTCACTTATTCTTGCTTTTAGAAAAACATGTTTGAAGATATTCTCGAAGTGGGATCCTAAAACTATAACCATTGCCAGCAGTAGTGATGCAAAAAAAATGTCTCTCCATATCTCGACTTTTGGTATAAGACTTCCAAATATTACTCAAGTTGCATTGTTTACTGAGCTCATTCGTAAAAAAGTTCTGATAACTCTACAGGCAAATAGTATTATCAATAACATAGCGAACAAATAAATATTCTCCTTGCGAATGATTGGAATACCTAAGTTTGATGAAAAGACTAACACTCATGTATAGGTAAAAAAAGCCATACATCTGAAAGATAGATCTGTCTTTGACTTCATGATTTGCCCGCCTAATGATGAGTCAGAAGTCATTGACAGTCCTCTCTTGGCCATTCTGAAGGCAGAAATAGGAAGGTGTTCTAGTATAAATAATGATCACTGATGCTGAACTTGAACTAGTAGAGACATTACTTCAAGAGGCTAGTATCAAAGGGTATAGTCTCTCATATTCATCTGAAAATTTTCCTGACAAATTTTCACTATCACGCGTCTTCCCATCGCATTGCCCAATATGTGATTGAAAACATACTAGTGAAAATGCATATATTATATGAAATAAAAAATCTTATAGCTTTTTCTGCTACTGAGCAAATCAAGATAGACAATCCAGATCTAAGCCTTCAAAAAAACTTACTATTAGCGAAACGGCCTTAGATCGAGAAAGGAAACTTTCAACTTCAGTAAAATTAGAACAACTCAGAATTACAAATCTAAAAGATCAATTTGTATTTTGAGACTTATTACGCATGTGTACTTCAGGTAGGAAATTCTCTCGTGCTGAAGTTTATGAAGCTATCCAAGCAACAGTTGCCTGCATACAAGGAACTTTAAAATTATGGTTTCTTAAGCGTAAAGATACAGAAAATGGCCTTTTCTTTAATATAGGATCTAAACTAAAGCTTACTGATTACAAGATTAATATAATCGAATATAGTGAGAAATCGATAAAGTTAAAATCATTGATAGACCAAGCAGATACTAAAGGTTTAATACTTTATGAAGATTATAATTTCCTCCCATATCTACTAAATGCCTCCCAACTAGTTACGGATTTCTTTAACCTTTTTCTAGGATTTTTGGCTAAGCCAGCATCAGAAATTAATAAAGAAATTATGGATCTGATTCTTTGGCATACGAAAAATATTATTAGTGATGAAAATGAGAAGCTTCATAAATATCTTTAGAAATGATAGGCGTATTTAGTGCAGAAGTCAGAAAAAAAGCCTCGGTCAATTTTAGTCTTAAAGTCTAAATTATAGCAGTGTGAAAAAAATATTATCACTGACTTTATTGGTGATAAAGTTCTAGGGAAACATCTTCATTATGCTACATCAGATTTGGAAAAAATTCTTGAACGATTTAATAGTGCCATCCAAGCTCAAAAGCTTATTGTTATGAATGAGACTGGAATGTCTAGCGGGGATTGGCATAGATTTAATGAACATCTCAAATCTCTTATAACAGAAGGAATGGTAACTATAGAGCGCAAAGGTCTTGAATCTAAACGACTAAAAGATTTTGCTAGGTATATGATTACAAGCAACTAGAATACTCCGCTCAAAATAGATATAGGGGATTCTCGTGTAGTCTGTTTTAATGTCTCTTCACAATGTAGAGAAAATACAGCATATTTTAAGCGATTAGGAAAAGTTCTTGACCACCCCAATGCGCCAGGAGTAGTTATGAGATATCTTCTTAGTCTTGATCTCTCAGATTTTGAACCACAAGAAATTCCTGTAACTAAAATAAAATCAGATATAATGCGAGACCAGCTACCTAATCCCATTTAATTTATAATTGACTATATTGTATCTCGAGCTGAGGATAGTGTAGTTGAGTTAAGTAAAAAAGCATTATATCAGAAGTATCTTGAATGGTGTGAAGAGGATGGCGAAAAGCCATTTTCTAATAACATTACTGGAAAGAAATTCTCAGATATTGGTATTGAAAGCAAACAAGCATGAACAGGTGGTGGAAAAAGAGAATATCACTATATTCTTAACTGCTTCAAGATCGTAGCCAAGCTTTGTGAATCTGGCCTAGGCAATATTGAAGAATTTTCTAATATACCTCAACCAGACTTACCTGAAAATGAGACTACAGACATATCCATATTTAATGTGTCAGAAAAGAAACTTCCTCCAAGGGATAAAAAGGCAGATAAACAGGACGAATTGGCTCAGACTCTTTCTGACTATGTGATAAAAGATACACATGCTCCATTTACTTCATCATCTGGCACATCCGAGACTTCTAAAACACCTGAGCCAGTAATAGATGAACTTGAGACTAGCAAGCTTCCTGAATCTATCGAGCCTATTAGTAAAGTGGTAGATATACCTCCAAAAGAAATAAGCGACGAGTGCGATTCTTCTAAGCCTATCAATCAAGTATCGTCTGCTATACTTCTAGCTAGACAACAGCGAGAAAAGCGTCTTAGAAAAAAGGCAGTCAAATTCAGTGAGAACCCAGATGTCTTCATGATCATCACTGAAAAAGACTGACTCGATTCTATTACATTTCGAGATAGAATGGAAACTGATTCTCAGATGTGTGATTATATAAAAGAGGTGGAAGAAGATCCTAATAAATATATGGACATGACGATACGGGAAAGATTGATAGGAGAAGAAATAATCTGTCGCTCTCTTGAGGGAGATGGAATCACATCCTCCTAGCTCGATACCGATGAGGAATAGAAAAAAACAATAAGCATACTCCAGGAGAATGGTATGCTTTGGTAAAGAGCGAATAAGAGTGGGTTAATTGATATTAGTAGAGATGGGACTTTCATTCTTTACAACTAGACGATATATAATTCCAAATTATTATTCCAAATTATTATTATTATATTTTTTTGCATATCCTATCTACACGCAAATTTCAAATCGATGTGGCTAGAGCGAGAGTTATATATTTTTTCCCTTCTCTAACCCTCTGATAGTTTTTACCAATCATGGGGTAGAAAAATTACGGAATAAATTTTTCAAATTGAACTTTATCAGATATAGTATAACTTAACAGTTACGCATAATTTAGTAGTTACTTCACAACCTATATTCACATAGCCATGTCCGCGATTGTAACAAAGTACATTGCAGAACATAAACTCAGTAAAAATATAAGTGATGAAGAACTTAGTCAGCATACTTCAGAATTACTCAAGCTTTTGACAGATAAACTGAAAAGAGACAAGGATCGTCAGCGCTTCTAAAAAAGATATAATTTTAGCAAAGAGCAGGCATTTGTACTAATCTCTGATCAGAGAATTTACTGAAGTAGAAGTCAGGTAATCCCCAAAGAAGGAGGGAATGTAAATATATGTCAATTATCTGATATCATCTCAGATGGAGAAACTATTGAAAGTATAGCCAAGTGTATTATTCGAGATAATCTTGATGAAAAAGAAGTAAAGGCGATAGCCAAGGCTTTAACGTTCCCTAACCCTATCGTCACTATATTCCATCTTAGTAGGCTCTGAAGAAAGTTGCGAAAACTCAATGCTCCAGAAAAATAATCTCTGCTAAATTAGACGAAGAAATAACCTGCGCATTTAATAAGATTCAAAAGGAGCATAGGGATCAACGTGAAAATAAAGGGATTGATTTTCCAGATCACTTCTCGTTAGAATCGATTAAGGAGAGATTCAATTTGTATGACGTATCTAAGACACCTACTGTGCAAGCCCTAGCCGATGTAATGATCATGCTTTGCATCTGTCCCGCTAAAATTAAAGACTTGTGTATATCTAATGGAGATGTAACTGGATACGCAAAAAAACTGAAATTAGCAGAATAATCCTCAAGTATTTAGATCGTTAGAAAGGAATGAAGAGCGGGCTAAACTTCTCCTTACTTGGATTCAAAATGCAATTTCTTCTGGACAGTTGAGGGATCCGGGAGTGCTAAGAGTTAAATGGTTTAATACATTTCTGAAAAAAGAAAAATTTTTTCTTGAAACTGGTAAACCACTCCTCCCTAGCTATTTGCGTAAATTAGGGGTAGTATTTGTGGTCATATCAAATGGTACAAAGAATTTATTAGAAGCTATAACTATTATCAGTCAAGCCCTTTAACACAACCCTGATAATATGCTTCTCTAACGCAAAACTATACTATAGTCAATTTTCGATTGAGGGGATAACCATATAATAAGACAACAGTATTCAAGCTCTTTGATGAAAACTAAAAAATACTAGTAAAGGATATCTGTATATTATTTCATTTTTTTATATACAGTATAAATTTTACTGGTTTATTGATAGATATTCATAGTAACTAAATATCTCAACTCTTATTGTGTATTGCTGAATCAATATATTCCCAGCGATACCCTTCAGCATATGATTGAAGTCTACAACATACATCTGAAATATGATAAGTTTTAGTTACACGCTGTGCTTCAGCTATAGATGAGAATTTTCAAAAAAATCCATTATTAAAAATCTGTTTAACAGGATATTGTTTTTGAAATCCAGTACATACGGCATGTTAGACATTTTCTTTTGGAATGACCCATTCAAGATTCAAAGCTTTATTATTAGCAGGATTCCCATCAATATGGTTTACATAATCTTTACCTTGTTCTTTCGGGCAAAAAGCTAATACTATTAGGCGATGAACAAAATAATTTTTAGTTCCTCTACCAATACGAAGATATCCTAACTGTAAATTTTCTTGTGTAATCATATCATTCACTAGCTGAACTTTACCTAAGGATGATACTTTAAATTTTTCTGAATCAAATTCTAATTCTTTTCATTCTTCATTGAGATTGGGTTTCATATAATTTTTATAATACATCTAATACCATCCTCCAGCAGAATTTCGTTTTCCACTACAACATAATGAAATGGTACTTTTATAAATATTAAGTGTATCTTGCGCAAGAGTAAGTGAATCCTAAATCCTAATAATATTTCTATCTAATCCAATTTGTACAACTTTTCGAGATCTACTATGACCAGGATTTAGAAATACTTTGCGATTAGCATTTTCTTTAGAAGTTACCCATTCCAGATTATTTACCTGATTGTCTATTTTAATGCCATTAATATGGTTAACAAAAGGTTTATTTTTTGAATTAGGAATAAATGCTTCTGCGATTAATCTGTAAAGATAAGATTGTGTACGATTCCCATTGATATTAAAATCTATTCATATATAACCCCCTCTGTAAATATGACCTTTTAAAATTATACCTTTTTTATTTTTAATATGTCTAAGATTAGATGTATAATAATCTGAACCCGTTATAGATGACCAAACCTCCATTTCAATATTTACTATGTATTATTAGTATATTTTCAAAATCAAATTAGAATTATAGGATTGTTATCCATATCTAAAAAGAGGACAACCTTATGATCAGGCAACGGCATTTGAGCTCTTCAATAAAAACTAATCACATAGATGGGTTAGACATCATTTATTAATTTTATTTTTTTTTTCGTTCACTTGAGATCTAGTATATAGAATATATCACAAAAATGGCCAGAATGGAATTAACCAATCAAAAGCATTCATCTGATAGTATAGCTAGTAAGCAGGAAGTTATCAAAAATATAAAGAAATTAGCCTAGACATTTGGACTAAACGAGCGAAATGCAGAGGTATATAGTGCACTTTCTGGTGAAAATAGGGCGCTAAAAAAACAATTGGAAGATTATTATTCTCAATATAACACTTTAGAAAGGAGAGTAAAAGGATTGGAAAGGGATATAAAATCCTTAAAAGACGAATTAGAAGATCTAAATGAATGTGTGGATAGGGAAGCTGTAATCAACTTAATACAAAAAATAGTTCCCTTGCTGATTGGTAAAAAAGGTAAGGATTTCTCCTTTCATCTGAGTCTTCTGAAGAATCTGATTCAGTTGAAACGGTAAGAGAGCGAAAAGCTATTCCTCATGCTTTTGCGCCTTTGACTAAGCAACAAAGAAGAACATGGCTGAGAAGAAGGTCCAGAACAGTAATCATCAGCTCAGAAGAATTTGCTGAGCTATGCATAGCACCTTTGGCCAGATTGTGCAATAATAACCTTGCGAAGCGCCTTAATGGCTATTTTTCGATTGAAAAAATCTTTTAATTATATAAAATGTATATAGCTAATTTACTTGATCAACTTACGCTAGAATTAATACCTTTTATTCTAAAGTATCTTTCAGACCAGGATCTAAAACATGCTAGCAGTATAAATGATATATGGGAAAGATAGGTAAATCTTGAATGGTTCAGAATAGTTTTCACAGATTTTTGATTTAGAATTGACATAGGCGCTAATGCAAATTTCATTAGTGAAAAAATTGTGAAAATAGTATATGCAAAAGACAATAGTATTCCTAGAGTATACGGGTTTCTAGATGAGTCTTATTTCACATTAGGAAAGGTTAATCTACATATTATCTTAAATGATGGTGAAAAGCATAAAATCATACCTACTGAATTCATAGTTACTGGATCAGATTGGCTGTCACAGGATCAATTTCCTGAAATACTCTTAGGTTCACCATAGATGCGGGAAAATAGTATAAGCTTGAATATGCATAATTCAACACTAACAATAGGTACACTTAAGTATACGATCCCAAATAAATTCAGCTGATAGTTAAATTGAGCTATAACTCAATTTGACCAATAGTCTGAATAGAGTTCCGAATGAGTCGAGTCGAGTCGAGTTTAAAGACCAACTCTATTCGACTCATTTTTTTCGAGTCGAGTCGA
>CAJVPP010000975.1:0-23957 GCA_910592005.1 Funneliformis mosseae | reverse complement strand
ATACTTAATTATAAATAAATATAGTAAATTACTTACTTTTTAATTCTTTCATTTCATCAATAAATGGTCGTAAAAATGTATTAAAATCCTTTGGTTTATTTGGTCTAGGAATCAAAAAAGGAATTAATAAATTTTCTTTTTTTACTCGCAATGAAGGATGTAGATTGTTATTTATCAAAAGAAATAACCAACAATCATCAGTTTTTTGTTTAAAAATCTGATATCTATCACAAGAAGCTGTAAAAGCAACATCTCTTTTATCATCAAATAAGTTTTAATTTACAAGTTTTTTGTAAATTTTTCCATCAAATATATTATCTAAATCATCATCATTTTTATTTATAAGATATTGATGATGATAATATAATTCTTTTGCTCTATTTGCATCATTAAATTGTAATTTTAATCTGTTTTTTACTGAAAGATATAGCATAATCTTTTTTGCTTTACCTCTGGTATCTAATCTAGTTGAATTACATATTGGATAAATTCTATAAGATTCATATTGTCCAGTATAACAGATACAAGAATTTTCACACATGTCATAAAATGCTAGAATTAATCCCGTTATTTCTTTTAAATATTTTTTAATTTTATATAGACTTATATTGTTTGCTGTAAATATATTTAATATATCATCATATGCAGATTCTGTGAAATTATATAAGGATTTTAAATGTAATAGTTTTAATCCTTCTATGATTTCTTTATTAAGAGTATCAAATTTATCATCGATTTGCATTGTATCTTCATCTGTATCTTTATCTGTATCCTCATCTATATTATCATTCATATCATTATCATTCTCATCCTCATCATCATCATTCTCATTTTCATAATCATCATTCTCATTCTCATTATCATCATTCTTATCATCAGTTTCATCATTTTCATAATCATCATATTCTTCATTATCTACTTCAACATCTATATTATTATCAGAAAATATTCTTTATCTTCTTCATTGAAATCAAACCTTCTTATATCAGAATCTTTATCAATTATATTCAGTTGATTCTCTTGTTGATATTTATTTTCTTGTTGATATATATCTTGATATTGTATATCTTCCAAGTTTTGCTCTTGATAACTTATATTTATTTCTCCTACATCTAAATATTCTTGTTGATTTTTACGATGACGATTATATGTTCTCATGCTTACTATTATACCCTTTATATTTTGATTTAAACAAACTAAACATTTGCATAAGATAGTATTTTCTGACATTTTTTAAAAAAATTAAAAATTATTTGTTAGAATAATAATAAAAAAATATGTCTTATATATAATAAAAATTAGATTAATTAAATAAATTAAAAATTTAAAACATAGCTTGATATTAATATTAGTTCGTCCGAAAATATTAGTTCGCCCGAAAATTTCAGTTCGTCTATTATCTAAAAATTAATTTTAGTTCGTCCGATATTTCAATTATATTAATTCACCTGAAATCTTAATTTGGAAATTTTTTGCAGATCTTCAATTTTTGCCCAAAATTCTAATTAAAAGCTTTTTATAGATCAAGTTTAATTAATAAGTTTTACAATCAACGAGTATATTTGATCTATAAAAAAGAAAAAAATTATTTTTTATGTATATATATCAAATATTTTTAAAGTTATAAATATATGTATAAATTAAAATTTAAACATATTGGATTTTACTAAAAAAAGACATATTTCTTGGATATGATCACCAAAATTTTTATATATAGCATATAAATACAAGAATTTATTTTATTTAGTAAAGATTATCAATCAACATCTTTTATTGAATGTTCTTTTTAAAACAATACTTTACAATGTTAATTGTAAGAGGATAAGTTTGTATATTTTAATCTAAATTTGGTAGTCTTATATATGGGTTGTTACGTAGGAAAACCAGGGTCCGAAATGATTTTCAAATTTTGAGTAAATTCAAAAAAACATTTATGTTACACAATTTTTTTTGATTTATTTTTAGATGAGGAGATGATAAAGATCACAAAATTTTACGTATGAAAACCATGCTCCGAAATAATGTTACACAATTATAATAAAATATTTTCTTGCGCCTTAAATCTCTAAAATTGACTTTAGTTATTAAATTTAGAAAAAAAATTAACATAATGGGAAAATTTTACTTGAAATTTGATCATATTAATATTTTTTTTTACAAGTTTCTTTACATTTTATCAAACATAATGTCTTTACCTTCTTATGATTTATTTGCTTTAGAATTAGAAGAATATGCTGAATATGAAAATATAATGGAAAAAATTGATGAAATTCAACAATTTTTTAATAGTAATCAATGTAATTGTAGAAAATCTAAAAATAATAAAGATATACGTACTTGTTTCGAAAAAATTGGGTTTAAACAGTTTTTTATAAGACATATTGAATTTAGTAAATTAGATAAACAACAATTGGACTTTACTATTAAAGGTCAATTAATGGCATTTGCTGAAATTTCACAAAAAAAAATACATTGGAATTATCGATATTCTTATAATCAATCTTTTAATGTTTGTGTAAATATTTATCTAAAGATGGTTGGAATTACAAAATATTATCTTGAAACTCTACAACAAGATTTTCAAAAAAATGGTCTTACTCAACGAATTCATGGAAATACAGGACGAATACCACATTTATCATCAAAAGTTATAATTACACCTGAATTAAAAGATATTATTAAAACATTTATCTCCAATTATGCACAAATTCATGGATTACCATCTCCTTTAAGACATCGGACTGATTCAATGGCATTTATTTATCTTCCAACTTCAACAACATATAAATCTGTCTATAATGAATTTAAAGTTGCATATTTACAAGAATATGGTAGTGATGTACGAGTTCTTAGTTATGTATCTTTTTTAGAAATTTGACATTATTCAACACCGCATATAAAATTTGAAAAACATGGAACTGATTTATGTGAAACATGCCAATCATTTAAAGCACAATTAATTTTAGCAAAAAAAGACAATGAGGAATATTTATCTGTTGCAGGAAAATTCGATATTCATAAAGCTCAAGCTGATACTGAGCGTAATTATTATAATAAAAATATTGAATTGAGTAAAACAAATAATAACATTATTCACATATGTTATGACTGGGCTCAGAATGTCTCTATTCCTCATTCACCTCAACAAATAGGTGCAACTTATTTTAAGACAGCTTTTGCTGCTCATATTTTCGGTGTTTGTAGTACTGGCAATACAAACAGACAACTTAATTTTATTGTTGGAGAAAATGAATTTCCTGTAGGAATAGCAAAGGGAGCTAATACTACTCTTAACATGGTATTTCATTCACTTAATGTATTTAAAAAAAATGAGAAAAAACTTTTAAAAATCACGTGATAATTGCGGTGGACAAAACAAAAACAATCTTTCTTTATGGTTTTGGCTTTGGTTAATAATAATAGGATGGTTTGAAGAAATTGAATTAAATTTCATGATTCCGGGACATACTAAGTTCGTTTGCGATGGGTATTTTGGAAATTTTAAAAAACTTTATTATAAAAACAAAATTAATACAGTAAATGACGTTGAACAGATAATTAATATATCTACAACTGCAAATGAAGCAGTAAGATATAATGAAGGATCAGGTTGGATTTGGTATGATTTTACATCATTTCTTTCACCACATTTTAAAGGACTTCCAGGAATAACAAAATTTTATCATTTTCGATTTTCTAAGTCAGAATTAGGCAAGGTTTATTGTTCTAAAGAATCGGGAGGTGAAGAAGTTCCATTTGTTCTTCTTTTAAATAATAATTGTAATTTCAATCAACTTCCTTCGATTCTTAATACTCAACCTTTGACATTAAAACGTCAATGGTATTTGTATAACAAAATTCGTCAGTATGTTGACGAAGAATTTAAAGATGTTTTATGTCCTCTTCCTACTAGTAATAACGAAGATATTTAGATGTTTTTATATATAAAAACATTTTTGGTCGTTAATAAATTTTATTAAACAATTTAATAAAAACTTTTTAAAAACGATAATTTATTATATTTATTTACGTGAACAATAACTTAGAATATTAAAAAAAATATATTCCGAAAAAGTTTAACTAACGTTATTACAAATAATAAAATAAATAAATAATAAATTTAAAATTATAAAAAAAAAAGAAAAACAATTTCAAAAAATAAAAAAATATATATATATATAAGCCTCTCCGATCGGATCAATCCAAGGATTCCGGCATCTACAAAAGGAAAAAGGTAATTATTAATAATTTGTTTAATTTGTAAATTTAATTAATTAAAAAATATTTACCCATTCCTTAGGATTCGCCTTTGATCTGGGATTTCGGTATCTACAAAAAGGAAAAGGTAAGTAATTATTAAATTTTGTTAATCTAATTTTATTAAAAAAAAATTTACCTTTTCCCTTCATAGGATTCGCCTCCGATCCAATTAAACCAAGGTTCCGGCACCTACAAAATGGAAAGAGGTAAGTAAATAATTATTAATTTGTTTAAATTTAAATAATTTATTAATTTATTAATATTTACCTTTCCCCTTTATAGGATTCGTCTCCGATCTAATTAATCCAACACCTACAAAAAGAAAAAAGGTAAGTAAATTATTAATTTGTTTAATTTGTTAATTTAATTAAATAAAAATATATTTACCCTTTTCTCTTCATAGGATTCGCCCTAATCCATTCAATCCCAAGGATTCCGGCATCTACAAAGGGAAAAGGTAAGTAATTATTAATTTGTTTTAATTTTTTAATTGATTAAAAAAAAATTTACCTTTTCCCTCCGATTAAACCAAGGTTTCCGGCACCTACAAAAATGGAAAGAGGTAAGTAAATAATTATTAATTTGTTTAATTTAAATAATTTATTAATAAAATAATATTTACTCTTCCCCTTCATAGGATTCGCCCTGATCCGATCAAACCAAGGTTACCGGCACTACAAAATGGAAAGAGTTAAGTAAATTATTAAATTGTTAATTTAAATAATTTATTAATTTATTAATATTACCTTTCCCCTTCATAGGACTCACCTCGGATTCGAATAATCCAAGATTCCAGCACCTACAAAAAGGAATGAGGTAAGTAAATACTAATTTATTAATTTAATTAACTAAAAAAAAAAAACTTAACCCCCCTCCCCCTATAGGACTCGCTTTCGATCCTACAAAAAGGAAAAAAGTAAGCATTCTAATGATTTTATTAATATATTATTTAAAAATTTTTATTATTATTATTATTAACATTACCTACCCTTCGTGGTTATGGTTACGAATTGTTAAAATTAAATAAAATTATCGAAAAGATCCTAAAAAAAAAAAAAAATTAATTTACTATCCGGAAATAGAAATTAAATCAACAATCTACAGAAATCGCCGATCATTACCAAATTCTAAATTTAGATTTTGAGAGATTTTTGGATTCGTCGTTATTTTAACGTTATTTTATTAAGTTAACTAGCCATAAAAATTATACCATAAATAGATAAGATAATAATGATTTACATGATAAAAAATTTCGCAGCATGATTTTTGTACGTACTAACCCATATAAAAGGATCATTTATATATGCTGTGTTACATAAACTTTAATTCGTTAAACGTTATACAGTATTTATCTAATTATTGTATTAATTTTTAATTTTAAAAAAAAATTTGTATACCGAGCTTTTTTTTTTAAAAAAATTTTTTTTTACACATTATATTATTTTGTGGTTCTTTAGAAGTTTGTATTTTGAAATTTGCTTTAAAACTTTATTTTTTTTCCTTAGATTTTGAAATAATAATTAGTTTTTTTACTTTTTACTTTAAAAAAATTAATAATATTTCTTTTTTTTTCAAAGAAAAAAAATGATTCTGGATTCTTAGAATAAAATGATAATTAAAGAAAAATTTCTTTTTTTCTTTTATTTAAGATTTAAATTGAATTTGTTTTATTTGATTATTTGTTTGCTTTAGTGATATTATTAATATTTCTTTCTCTTTTTTTTTTTTTTTAAGAAAATGATTCTTAGATCCTTTAAAATGAAATGATAATACTTTAGAAACATTACTGAAGAGGAATTTTATTTCTATGTCTGGTATGTTTTCACATATATAAAAGGTTATGATTTGCTTTTAGGTAGCCGTAATTTCATTCTCACTTACATTGTAATTTTTCTTATCTTTCTTTAGGCTGTTTTTTATCATCTGTAAGAATTTTTTTTTATTACAAAGAATCATAATTAATAATGAATGTGTAGATGAAATTATATACATCTGAAACTGTTGTAAAATATATTGGCAAAATTATTTTTTTTTTATTTTTAAATTTATTAAATAACTAATTACAATATTATTTTTATTTTAGACTCAAAATTTTCCCTTTTACTTAATTTTTATTCTTTTATATTCTAATTCTTAATTTATTCTTTTATTCAAAAAAACCCATTTTATTTTTTATTATTTCGTGAATAGTAACTGATAGAAGGTCAAAGGCTAAAGCATTATTGCATTAGTTGAGGCATGCTGCAACTAAGCATTTATTGTTTAATTGTAGTAGGGATAGTCATATATGGTCTAGGGGCCGATTATTCCCTCCCTTGCAAGTTCTATTTATAATTAATATAATTGCAACGAGAGTAAACTGTAATTATATTGATTTTGTTCTTTTTTACAATTCACAACGAGAGTAAACTGTGTTTTGTATTCTTTTATTTTTTTTTATTTTTTGGGCTGTGAATAGTACTGACGTCCTTGTCGTACAGCCTGGGTACTATTTTATTTTAAAAATAGTAGCAAACAAGTACCATATTTATTTTTAATATTTTCTTTATATTCTTTATTTATATTGATTTTATATTCTTATTTTGTTTATATTATATTTTCTTTGTTTAAATTATTCTTTATATTCTTTATATTATTTTTTTTATATTGTTCTTTTTTTGTTCTTTTATATAGATAATTTTTTTTATATAAAGCAAAGAATTTTTCTAAAATCAAATCAAATTTAAATTTTTTAAAATCAAATCAAATCCAAATTTTTCTTAAAATCAAATCCAATTCAAATTTTTTTCTAAAATCAAATTTTAAATTAAATCATATACAATGGCTGAATTAATCGGAATTAAAGCAACTAAATCGCATCTTGGTCTTACAAAAGCAAAAATAGTACCAAATCATATCTTTCTTTTAACTAATCCTTTAATAAATCAAAAAATAAAAGTTGAAAACGAAACTTTTGATGGAAAATTTAATGGAATTAGAATTAAAAATACTTCTAATTCTTATATCACATTCAATGATAAAATAAAAGAAAGAAACAAAAAAAGATATGAAAATAAAATTAAAGAATTAGATATAGGATATTTAATACCTATAAATATTGACGAGAATTTAAATAAATTAAAAAGCATTAAAGATAATAATTGTTATAAAATAACAAATCAAAATAATAGAAATTATTTTATTTATCAATTAATAAATAATGAAGTATATATCTTGGTTTCTGTTATTAAAAATTATTTTATTAATCATAAAAAACAAGACCAAATTGATTTATTTAATAATATTAATGATAGTTTGAAATATATTTCTATTAATTTTACAAATGCTATTAAAATTTTAGCAAAAATTAATTCTCAGAATACATATGCAATCTATGGTGGTTATATATTTATGCAAGAACATTATAATTATCCTATACCAACAGAATTTGAAAATTTTGTCAAGCAGCTAATTATATAGAAGAATATAAACAAAAAAATAATTATGATTTTAAATTTATTAAGAAAAACTATAAAAATATATTTATAATTTTATAGAAAATAAGAAATTAAATAAAAAAATTGATATTAAGGAAACGCATTTTCAAAAAGTAGTAAGGTCTGAAATAATATTTAATTTTTTTAATTATTATAATATAATATTATTTCCATTAATTATAAAATTAGAATATTATATTTCAAAATTAATTATGAATAGTTTTTCTGAATTATTTTTAGATTTTAATATTAAGATTCCAACTATTAATAATAAACTATTATTTTTTAAAAGTTTTGAAATAAATTTTAGTATTAGATCAGATAGCTTAAATCGAGTAAGACAAGGAGCTGTTAATTTACATAAAGATTCTAATAATTGCTTATATGCTTATTGCATAATAGTAATTTTTGGAACCTTTAAAAGTAGAGATATTAAGTTACCAGAAATTGGAATTGTAATACAAATAGATTCAGGATATATTATATTATTAAGATCTGCTCTTTTATCACATATGAATTCATTTGTTTTAGGAAATAGATATTCTATGATATTTTATTTAAGTAAATATTTGTATAATGAAGTTTAATTTATTAATAATAAAATTATATATAATTATTATTAAAATAACTTTTTATTATTGTCTAATTTTTCTTTATTAATAAATACTTTATATTAAAAATTACCATTGCGATAATTTTTATATAATTAATATCACATAATTTTATTTATAAAATATAACACGTGATTTCTTTATTAACGCGATTTTATTATTTATAAATAATAATATTAATATAAATAGAAAAAAAAAACTCTTTTCGCAACATAGGCAGACCAAAGAAAGAGAACAATAAAAATCAACAAAAACAACCTCACTCTCACCCTGGAACCCCAGAGCAACAACCAAAGAAGAAATAAAACACCTTACAAACTGTTGAACACGAAAACAGTATGTTCACCAATAATAAAAATGTTATTTCACTTATAGACGTCAACCCTTTTCCGCTCGATAAAGAAAAGGACAAAGAAGTTTTACAAAGTGAAACAATCTCAGTTGTCACTACAAACCAAAGTGAAATAAACGTCGACAATGCTAACGACGCTTCTGAAAATTTTTTGAACAACAAAAAGAACCCTCATAATATTTTCACAAAAAAGTCAAAATTCTTCACTTACTTCTCAACAGATGACTATCCCAGAAAATTCTCTCAAACGAAAGTTTCTGACATCACAGACCTCGTGTTTGATAGTTTTGATTTATTTTCAAGTATCGCCCTAGCTAAATATCCAGATGATCAATCAAAAAGTATACTCAAGGCGACTTTTTCTGATAAAGAAGAAAGGGACGTGTTCTGTAAGGTCATTTTACCTAATTTAGAAAAACGCACATTTTTACCCCTTGAAATTATACCCAAACATCTGTTCGTGCTACAATAATCAATCAAAATTATAGAAATTCCATTGGATGCAACGGAAAATAGAATTAAGAAAATCTTTTTCCGATTTGAAAAGATCGTTAGATTCACCATGGAAATAAAGAACCTATGGCAATAAGCTACAATTACTTATGATAACGATGCCAATTTTACAGAACTTCAAAAAGGTCATAGTGTTTTCATCCTTAATGATATGGTGCGTTTCCATATGTATGACCTATCAAGAGATCAAATACTAAGACGATCAAAGTTTTTGGCCAAGCTCACGTGTCTCTCATATTACACTACGGGCAAAGATTTATCTGACCTTAGAGTGATATTCAACGTGATAACCTGGATCATCCTCAAGGCTAGATCCAACTATAATAACCTACAACACGCCTTCTTCTATTTCGCATCGGCGGATGACCATGAAGTAGCTATCAGTAATAACAACCTTATGATTAACGGTAACCATATTGAATAGACAAGCAACAAAATACAATTATGCGCTATCTGTTTTTCTCCCCATCACAAAATCAAAGATTGTCCAAAAAAATGAAGAATACCTAATGATAGAAATATACAGCACCTGTACTAACATTTCCAGCCCGCTCAATACAACTACAAGGCTTCGTCCCGTTCCAAATGAGGAGTGGTCAATCTGAACATGACTTATGCTAGAATTATCAAAGGAAAACAAGAAGAAAAACTTTTACCTCCAATAAAGCCTAAATTTGGTGTTACTAACAACAAAGATGGATCATTTGCATTAAGAGGTCTAAATAATATACTACTCCCTTCCTGAAGTAATGACGTCCTACTCGATATAAACATCATTAATACTATACTTACTTCAATAGAATCACGTAATATAGCCGCTGATACGAAAGCTGGAGGCTCCATGTATGAAAAATCTAATGAAAAGGCTGATTTCAAAGTATTTATTAAGGACAGCTTCCTACAGTTAACCCAGCAACTTGAAGATTTTACAATCGCCATGGATTCCGTCATGAAAAAAATGGATACCATTGAAAGTACCCTCAATATCAAGGTTCTCGCGTTAGATAAAAACATGGACAATTCAGATATGGTGTATGGCTACGACACCCTGGTTATTGATACATCTAATTTGGTTATCAATAAATAATGACGCACTATTAATACCCTTAAAGAGCTTAATGATGCTCAAAATTTACGGTTAAAGCATTTCACAGAAATGGTAAATAGTTTAGTAAACTCGTGCAATGCCTTCCATATGATTCTCGTTCAAAATAATTTAATACCAGTAAACAAAACAGCAGAAATGATGACTCTCAACACTAATTACGACATAACTGCAGACAAGACTCTAAAGAGCCTTCCTCAATTTTAAAACATATACAATGATTACTGTCTCTACAGATATTAATAATGTTTCAAAATTCTCAAATAACAATTCCACCCTTCCACTAAACATTCCAAATCTCACCTTCGCTACTCACAATGTCAGATCATTCACAAACACTGCAAAACAACATTTCCTACTCTCCCTTTATTCTGCTTACAACATAGATATCATCGGTTTCCAAGAAACTAACTTCAAACAAACATACGCAAAGAATTTCAATCCAACCTATTCCTCCCACATCTCGTTCTTCAATTCAACACCAAGACAGAGAATGACCTTCAGAGTTGGTCTTATATTAAAAAAAACATTGCCTATTACGTTTTTAAACACGATACGAAGTTAGATTGATTGATTTATGTAGATTTGCAGTTTGCTAATAAACAAAAACTACGTGTTATTAACTGTTACTTAACCCGCAGATCTGAAAATAAGACAGAAAGTCTAACATATACTTACAAAATGGATCAAAGAAGCTTCATCCTTAGATTATCATGTGGCTGTGTTAGAGGATTTCAATGCTGACATGGACTACCAACACAACCCGATAAATGCACTCAAGTATTTTGACATATTGATCAGAATGTCTATGTTTAATACCTTCACCTTAAAACATAACTGTGCAAGAACCGGCTTTCCCTCATATACTAATAATCAGAGCACTTCAAGAATTGACTACATATGGACATCAACTAAACTTTTGGTCAACATACTAGACTGCTTTACCATTCCATTAGCTTCAGATATATACGATCACCTGCCAGTTGTGACAAAGTGTGCTAACTTTTTAGATATCAAATTCAACAAAAGGAAAATACAGGCGAAACTTAGTTTCGATTTCAACAAAATGGATGAACATAAATGGAACAAATTTGAAAATAAATTTGATGCACTCTTAAACGGCTGCTCACTGAAAACTGTAAACATCAATACTTTTTGGACATAACCTTTGCTTAACAAACAGTAGGATCAGTTCCAGGATTTACTGATTAAAGCTGCTGAATCAACTTTCCCTATTAGAAAATCAACAGGACAATTTAAATACCCAAAACTCTCTCGTTTGTCCAAAATTTATATACAACAAAAAGAACTCCATAAATTCAACAAATTGTTGCGCTCAATCAAAAATAGGGCATCTCTTCTGAGCTCCTGGTCTTATTCATATGATACTTACATCAACATTGCACACGCATTAGACTTAGTCACCGCTCACCCTACTCCAGATTATCCTTACAATTTCATCGACCTTCTGCTCTCTGATATGAATTTATTAATTAATATAGTTTCTTGTAAAGCCAAACTGCACGAGAAAGAATACAAACTTCAATCAATTCAACAAGCACTCAACCAACACCTTGAAAACTACACGACACAACCTGGTAAAATATTAGACTCCACCTTAAACCAATCGAGAAGAACTATAGTACTTGACCATTATCTATCAAGAAACTCCAAAGATTTGCTCACAAACGAAAGTGCTGTCAAACTTAATGTAAATGAACATTTCCAGAAGGCAGCTGGCACCACCCATGAAAACAAAGTGATTCCAGAGGAATGGAGCTCTATCTACAACCTGATCTTCAACATCTATCCTAATATATATAGGTCCTTAATGTCACCCCTATGGCAGATGAATGGTACAATATTATAAAATCCTTAGCTGATGGTAAAGTATCAGGTCCCTCAAAGATACACAATGAAATGCTAAAACACCTTGGTCTGCTTACCAACAAACTCTTTTGGCACATAATTTGTGGTTGCTTAAAAATCTCATCATTACCAAATAGGTGAAACTTAGCATACGTATATCTGATCTCCAAACCTAAACCATGGGAATACGACCTGAACAACACTCAGCCTATCACGCTTCTGGAATGCCTAAGGAAAGCTCTAATCAAACTGATCAACAGACGTCTCTCTACAATTTTTGTATAACACAATATACCAAAAGGACACAACTTCGCAGGTCTACCATTTCGTTTGACCTTCGAACTATTACATATTTTTGATAATATCAAATATAATATGCTTACTAACAAAAAGGAGCTGTAGATCCTATTACAAGATATGTCTAAAGCCTACGATCAGGTCAACATTTTTATGTTAATAAGAGCCTTGGAAAGACTCAAAATACCCAAAGAATTTATTTTCTTCATTTTCAATATGTTTGTTCCTAGGGAAAATCAAGTTTTTACGGTCTTTGGTAATACAAATACATATAAAGTTTTCTTAGGTATAGACCAAGGTGAAATCATTTTCTCTCTCTTATAGTGTATTTATTACGATCCACTCCTATGCAAGATACAATCCTCCGATTTAAAATATAACATGTTAGTTAAATAGAAACCTGACGTATAAACTGAATCTTATAGCAACCTTCAATGTAAACATCAGTCTTGGCAGTTATGGATGACACACTTTGGATTGCCTGATCAAAGGATGATTTAACTAATATAATCAACATAGCAAATAGTTTTTATGAACTAAACAGTATACAAGTTAACTGGGCTAAATCGGACCTTTTGACAAACCTGACAAATACTCAGATAATTATTACCAATGTGCGTGGTAACGATCATGCAATTACTTCAGTTAAACCAAAAAACTCAGTACGATACCTCAGTGTTTGGATCTCACTGCGATGCAATAAGATGTTCACCATCAATTAGGCCGTTTAAGATGTGAAATCTGCTATAATAATACTAACTAATATAAAGTTAACAGACAAACAGCTCATTTATATATACAATGTAGTTATAATCTCACGTATTGAATATCATACGCAGCTCATGCATCTTTCTGAAAACACTTCTAATTACATCACTAGACCTTTCAGATCATTCCTCAAAAAGAAACTCCATCTTCCAAAAGATACCCCATTATGTCTATTTTATTCTAAACTTTTCTACAGTATCACTCAATTATATTATAAATACACACAGGCTCTGTGCGATACAATTCTATACTTAGTAAACGATAATGGTCTACTAGGCTAAACCACTCAAATACGACTTCAACAAATACAACTACAGAAATGGCTACCCTCATCCCATTAAGAGATTGGCCCTTCAACAACTCGAAACACTTTAAAGATTAGATTCTAGGCCTATTATGTGACTTAAAAAAACTCGATATTAAGATAGTTCCACCCGGACATATTCCTGGGCGTATACTAGGTAGTTCTACCTCGATACAATCCATAATACCAAACAGCTACAGGAAACTCTCATCTACTTTAGCCAAAATGTCCATCATGTTTGTGAAGCAACTTTTAATAAAGGACTGCAAATACATGTTCAGTATGAACGACCTACGATCCTTCTCTTCAGTGCTGAACAAAGATAGAATCCCGGTCTGGTATCCGATTATAAAGGAAGTACTGAGAGTAGATGATAATCAACAAGTACCTCCTGATATAACAATAATACATGAACACAGTCATAACTTCTCATATATGCTAAACAATATGAATACCGATAAATTTTCTTATGTAACCTTGTGATATCAACCAATCGAAAACTTAATATTTGGACAAATTTCAAAAATGTCAGGAAGCTTTGCAGATATCATATATTGCACTTATCAAATAGTCAATAACGAGATTATATTACAACGTTGCTAGGGCTGTCTGCGTCATAACCCTACTTTGTTCAAAAAGAATTCTTTGGAACTCAAACAATATAACTGTGTTTTCGCAGTTCCTATTGGAATTTGTGTAAATATTTCGATAAACCAAAGGAAGAAGAATCACACTTGCTTTTGGTCACTACCATTTATAAGGGATATGGCCTATCACGTATATAATTACACTAATAGTTCACACTCTTACAGGCCACTAATAAACTATTGACGTCTGACCCCCCAATCTTTGATTATAATTATATTTCTAATTCACATTTTCACAATTTATTAACACTTTCACAACAATTAGAATTAGCTCAGAAATTAACGTTTTATACAGATGGATCCCTCATAGGTTTAGGCACTCCTATAATTAGAATGGGGCTGGCTTGGCTACAGACGAACCTGAATTTCCTGATAGTTTCCTATTCTTCAGCTTTCGTTACTTCATTCCCATCTTCATCATCAGCAGAGTTAGGAGCAATTTGCACTGCTATTCTTGTAGCGCTTAAATATTGTCGTATCACCATTTACACAGACTTTCAAGCTGTTATACAGCAATATAACAAATTCAAAAATATCTGTTGTTTCTCTCCGTCCATTAGACCTCTATTAAAAATTACAAATTACCCACTTTGGTTCAGCCTCTTCGAAGTTATAGACAAACAATGCCTAAATATTGTCTTACACAAAGTCAAAGTACACTCGGGCAACTCATATAATGAGAAAGTAGACCAACTGGCAAAGTAGTGTTACGACTTCCCACTCTACTGTTCAACCTCACATACATAAAACAATATTACATTAGCTACAAAGGAACGTGCATCACAGTTCCTATATGACCACTCATACAAGATGTAACTCAATCCATAACATACAACAACTTTCAACATCTTGTCGCCATCAATAAATACCATCATCTTAACATACATTGGCCAGCCACTACCTTTTACTTAGATGACAACATAGCCACTGCATACACTTTGTATAAAGCTTCAGCTGTAAAGAAAAAGAAACTCCAAAGGTTAATTGAACTACTTCTCACTATAGAAGTTCTAAAAGTAAGACATCTAAACGTCTTCAACCAAACCTAGCTATACGTTAGGTGTGAAAGTGACAATGAAATATTCAATCACATTTGGGAATGCCCCACGTCATAAACCTTAATGAGATCTATCATCCACAACTCCCAACTCTTGCTCTGAGATTTGATTAAAGATGATAACATATTTGCAGAAATACAAGTATTACTGATATGGCATATAATGATCAACCACACACCGTATTTTATAGCCCTTATCAAAGGTCTAATACCTCATTCTTTGTACAAATTCGTTTTGATAGCCATGAGAACAAAGGATCTCGCGTTAGCAACCTTTTTGGCCTTCATGCATTTCATATTTGAGAATATCCAAAAGATCTGGACAGATCAGTGCGCTCGACAGATTAACTTCAAAAAATCAAATAATATTTTATCTACTACCAAAAAGGACAATATCTCTGAAACAGAATACGGAAATATGCACCAAACACATACTCTGATGATATATAATGCCATTGATAGGATGATCTGTCTCAGATCTTACTGGACAAATTTTTGGTGCCGTAGTGGCTAAGCCCTTTCTCATTAGTGTGATTACTGGAAAGTGATAATTTTAGCTTAGGTTAGAATTAGATTCTAGGAAAGTGCAGGGTCAGTCTTAATTTAGTTTCTAGATAGAGATTTTTGTATTTTCTTGAATTTGTATATTTTTCTTTTATTATATCTATATACTTTGAATTTAATAAAGATTATGCGAAACTACCACACTTAAAAAAAAAAAAAAAAATTAATATAAATAAAAAAATCTGCATAACAATGTAAACTTAAATTAAAGATTTGCATAAAAAATATAAATAATTGTCTTTTTTCTATTTTTTTCTTTTTTTTTTTTTTTTTTATAAATTTAAATACCAAATATTAAAATACACAAATAAAATTTATTAGAAATGTCATTATCATCAGAAATAATCAAAAATTTACAAATTAAACTATATCAAGAAATGTTAGAAAATTTAAAAAATAATTCTGATTTTTCAGCTTCAAATCTAACTGATCTAGTTTCAACTCCACCTCCAAATTTAATTTCAATCCCAGATTCAACTTTAGTTCTAACTCTAACTCCAATTCAAACTTCTGTTCAAAATATCTTTAAACCAAAAAAAAAATATATCAAAAGTATCGATATTTTGAATTTATTTAGATTTACAAAAGCAGAATATAATAATATTTTGGTAAATATAAATAAAGTTATATTAAAAAATTTTATTTTTACTTATTTAATATTTTTTATTTTTAGTCTGAAGTTCGTTTTTGTATGATATATTTGCAAATAGATTTTGCAATTTCTTATAAAGATCAAGATATTTTAAAAATATCTAAAATTATCGAAAAAGTAAAATTGCTATTTTATATATGATTTTATTTTGAATTAATAAGAATACTAATTTGTTTATATATAGTTTAAGAAATAAAATGCAAATATTAATATTGGACAAGAAGGATGGCTTATTAAAGAAATTATAAAAAATATTTAAATTATCGTCAGGACTATATCAATTAAAAAAAAAATAAAGATTTAGAAGAATCTGAAGAAATGATTATAGCAAGGTCTGATATTATAATAAAAGAACGATTAATGTTAGTACTTTTGTTAATGAATAAAAAAATTAAAGCTACTTACGCAATATGTGAAAAGGTGTAAGCCTTTTCATATGACTATTCACGTAATATAAAAATTTAATAGTATGTGTGCGTATTTCACATATTCTTGTACACATTATTTTTGTATTATACGAATTTGTTTACATAATCTCAATATAATTGGTCAATATTGAGGGATCACCATGGTAATCTGAGTCACCAATTATAATTTTCCAATATTTAATTTCATTTTATATAATGAATATAAGTTTTATTAATTATTCTAAATATATATTTTATCAAATAGAATTGAAGAATATTTATGTAATCATATATCATATTAATATAAGAATTATTAAGATAATATTACAATAAAAAATTATAATTAATTAAGAATTTTATATCTAATTTATTTTTTGAATTAATTTTCAAATATGATAAAATATAAAAAATTAAGAACTAAAGATGATTATATTATAAGTTCTAAATAGATATCAAAAATAAAATAAAAAGTAGAAATAATTATTCTATATTTATGAGTATTAAATTTTATTTATTAATTTAATTAGATTTATTAAAAAATATTAAAATATTTAATTCATTTTATTTTAGATTAATATTATAATTGATAAAAATGATTATCATATAAATGCAAGGAAAAATTTATATAAAAAAAATATATGGTAAAGTAGAATATTTTATTTCATATGAATATAATAAATTAGTTTAAATTTGCTTATAATTATAAAATTGATAATTTGTAATATAATAATTATAAATAGTTATATTTTAATAAATTTAATGGTTTTCAATTTATTAAAGTTATAAATATAAATCATTATATTAGATTTTTAAAGATAAAAATTTTATATTTTATATAGAGAGAAAATTTAATAAAATTATTTTTACTATTTATTTATTTATTTATTTTGATAAGTATTATTATATAGTTTTATATAATGAATATTTTTAAAGATGCAATTTTATTTAAAATTAATAATATTATATTATCTAATAATATCTGTAAATGTGTAAATTTTCTGCATTTAAATTAATACATTCATAAAATTTTACAATTGAAAAATATTAAAAATATTTTATTATTTTATATATTTTTTTTTTTAAATAATAAAATTTTAATTATTAAATTGTATTTAATTTTCTATTTTTTCTTTTATTCATTATTTTCAAAAGAATTTGTATTTTTTATATTTACAAAAGTTTCAAAAAATAAATTATTATGTATAAAATATACCAATGAATTCTTAACACTAATATATAAAAGATTACCATTGATACCATATGAAGTCAATCCTACTGCGTCACAAAGATTGACGAATGATCAACATTATTAACATCATTAATATTTTTAACTTAGTTAACATTTATATTTTATTTATTTTATTCTTATATTTTATTATTATTATTTATTATATTAGTATTATCGTTAAATTATAATTTATTTCTTATATTTATCTTAACATTATAAAATATTTTAGCATTAGATAGTAAATTCTTATAATTGTATTTTTGTATAAATAGGATAGAAACTTGTCCTTGTAAAAAGGGCAGAGATAACAGTGATAACTTAATAATTCGAGTTTAAGACTTAGAATCCAAGGTTAAGGATTGCTAAGAATACAAATTTCTACAATAAAGGAATCTCTTTCTAAATTACACATATTAAAAATCCTTCAACGTGTCAATTGTATTTATTGTGTTTACAAATTGTTAAAATTATTTTAATTGTCTAAAGTATAAACCTAAGGTTGATTGTGATAGGACTTATTTCACAGTAACTTAATAATTTCTCATACGTTACTCCCTATTATTAAGTCATAGTTACCCTAAGTTTGACGGGTTAAGCAAAGGGTTAACAACATATACAAATAAATTTGATCTAAATGCTAAAATATTTTCAGATTTCAATTTACTCTTATATTAAGTTGTGAAAATATTACATCATCTTTTTCCTAATCTTCTAATAGTATAAACTAATAAATTTTATATTTATCATCATTATAATTGATACAATAGTTGCAAATGATATTAAAATTTACTATACACATTCAAAATACCTTAAACAATATTTTACCTATATATAATAAAATAAAATAAGTATAAATAAAAATAAAGTTTATTAAAAATAATAATTTTTTAAATTAAATAATTTATCTGATCTGAAAAATAAAGATTACTTAAATTATTAAATATTAATTAATAATAAAATACTATTATATTTGAAATATAATCTGTTAATTTATTGATATTATATAACATTTTATTAATATAACTATTAATTATTAAATTAAATATATATTAAATTAAAATAATAATAAATAAATAATAAATAAATTAATTATATATCATAAATGATTCAGGTAATCTTCTTTTATTTGCTTTTTTTATTTATAAATATAATCTTAAAATTGATAAACCACTTTATTATTATTATGAAAATTCTAAAATGCTTTGTAAATAGCTAAATTTTTATGACTAAAAGTGAAGGTTATTTAACTAAACTTATAGATTTAAATAATTGGTAAAATTAAATATAGCTTAAATGTTTTACTAAAATATTTCAAAAATATAAAATTATGAAATATTTCACAGGTTTCACAAATTCACAAAAATTTTATATAATATTTAATAGAATTTCATTAATTATAAGTTTCACAAAAATTTATATAGTATTTTAATAGAATTTTGCTAATTATAAGTATATATATTATACTAAACTACATTAAATTATCAGATTTTTTTTATATATATTAAAATTATATATAAATTATAATTTTAGTTATCAATTAAATATAATTTTTGTGTAATAAATAATTAATAATAAAATTATGCTAAAATAATTTGTGGATATTATATTTATTATAAAATAAAATTTATATTTTAATAGACTAATATTTAGTGTATCTGCTTTTAGCCTTAATTACTGCATTAATATAATTAGTTAAGCTTAAAATTAAGTGATATACCATCCTTATTCTAATTTTTCTCTATTATATTATTAATTTCTATTTATATTTAAGTAAAGGCTTTCTTTTTCCAACCTGCTGATCTAAATGATTTTACAGATTCTTAATCAAATTAAGATTAGGACTTTATATAGGGTTAGATCAGTCTAGTTCAGTCTAGTTTGATCTAAAAAGACTAGTCTTTTATCTTCTTTGAACTGAATCAGTCCATAAGTCAGTCCTAGGACCAGTTTTGTATCATTCAGTCCTATCAGTCTAGTCTGATCTAAGATTTGATTTTTTTCTCAAACCTAACTGATTTATAAGATTAATTAAAAGATCAGTTTAGAACATACTAGAAAAATATAAATGATCAATTTAATAAAATAATTGTATAAATTAAATAAAAAAGTATAATAAAATAATTGCATACAAAACAATTCCTGTGCCTTATTAATCTCATTATTCTGATATTTTTATTTCAGATATTATCATTACAGTAAACTATTATGACAGGTCCAAGGACTGACTTATGGATTAGACCTCTTCATAAGAGAGATGAAATCCAGGTTAATCCAACTCTAATTTTGTAATATTTTATAAATCAAACAATCTATTTAGTATTTATAAAATTTAAAATAATATGTATAAATAATAAAAGACTAGTCCAGACAAGTTCTCAAAATATGGACTGAGAATCGCAAGAATTGGTCCTATTAACCAGTTTAAGATCAGTCTTACCAGGACTGATCCATTTCTAACTTTGTATCACTTAATCTAAGATTAGAATATCTTGTGTTTTTATCTATCAAATGCTATAATTTGATGTATAACATAGAGTTTCGTCTTACTAAAAAATAGAGTTAAGATAGTTACTAACCTATAGTATGAAGTAGTTAGTAAGAATATTAATATATGCATCAGAATTCATATTTCCTTCTACTATAACTAAAGGTCTAACCTCATGCTAACTAAAATAACCCCAAAACATCACTAAATCATCATCAAATTTAATTGTAAATAAAATATAATTTTTATTATAAGTTTCTCTAAGACTTTTCTAAACTCTTATTCTTTTATCTGATTCAAAAAGAGCAAATCTGAACTCATCAGATCATATTATCTTTTCTATTCATCACTCTAGTTTCATTTCTCTCTACTCTATTTTAACCTATTCTTTAGTTGTTTTTAGGTTAAAAGGAATTTTTTATAAGCAACATAACTACTGAGACCTTTATTATAAAGGTATTTTCTAACAATATTATTATGTAAAGTATTATCAAGACTAGAGTTTAATCTGTCTGTTATATTATTAAAAAAAGTGAACTGATTATTTCAAATGATACATTGTAGGGTCTATTTATCACATTGATTAAGTATTTTATAATGATCAAGACGCTTCTCAGGCATTGCAGAACCTATTTCTTTATATCTTTTTATAGTATCATTAACAATGCTAGTGAGAATACCAAGCTGAGTTAAAATAACCATTTATTTAGTACTACTCAGATATGCACTAATAATTCTTTCACATTAAGCTTCAGATAACTCATTTTCACATATTTCTATTTTGTAGAAGATAAAGAATATGTATGTATTTTTTTTATTATTTTTATATATATTAGAAAAAATCACAAATTTATTATGAATACAATAAATTACGTGATTATAAATCTGGTAATTTAATGTAAATTATTGTATAAATCTTAAAAAACTTTATTATATTAAATTTTATTAGTTAAATTTCAAATTATGTTTAACAAAGAAAATTTTGTAAATATATATTAAATAATCTTTTTTATAATAAATTTAATTTATAACAGCCAATTAAAAATTAGAAAAAATTAGATTAATTTTGATTGGTTAGAATTCTATACTTTCAAAATTTTCAGTTTTCAAAATTTCTATATTTTAAACTATGGAAAATTATAATTGGCGATCCAAGCCACCATAATGATCCCTCAAGATTGACCAATCATATTTGAGATTATGTAAACAAATTTGTATAACACAAAAATAATATGTACGAGAACACATGAAATACGTGCATATGCTATTAAATTTTTGTATTACGCGAATAGTCATATAAAAAAGCTTACACTTTTACACATATTGCGTAAGTGGCTTTGGTTTTTTATTCTTTAATAAAAGTACCAATATTAGTCATTTTTTATTATAATATCAGAGCTAACATATCTATTACCTAAAATATAACCTTTTTTTTTATAGAAATTCAAAGCAAAGAAATGAAAATTGACCTATTTTTGGCATTATTAACGTTTTCTTTTAGAATTTGCTTTAAAACTGACCTTATGACTTATTATTGTTTAATTTAAATCATTTTATCTACCATTTCTTTGCAACCTGACTTGTTATATATAGAATTATTTTATCAGATTTATATAACTACCTTTTTTTATAACTTATAATACCTGACTTTGTCAACTTTTTTATATTTTATAACTTGTCTTCATTTTCATTTATAATGGATAAGAAATTTAATGAATTGATGACATATGATAGTGTAGAAGACTTTTCTGATACAAATGAATAAGAAGTAAGATATTTTAGTTAGTAAATTGTAAAAGTTGTAAAAGTTAACATATCTAATATTTTCTTGCTTATTTTCTAATTTTTAGGTTTGACAATATTACAGATATGGTGAATATAGTAAATACAGTAGATGTGATGGATGCAGTAGATGTGATGGATATAATGAATATAACAGATACAATAGATACGATAGATGCATTAGAACTGTTTGTTGGTAAAACTTTTCAAAACTAAGACTATGTAGCAAAATTCATGAAGAAATATATTGCTTCTAAAGTTCATGGAGTACAGATAGGTGGTGGCAGCAAGGTAGACAATGTAACAAAGGAAACTATAAAGTAAACTTACCTTTGTCACCATACTAGAAAGGCAAAATCTAGCTAAAAATCACTTCATCATTCAAATGCATCTTCTTGTCGAATAGGATGCCTATAGAAAGTTAACATTTGAATTAAGAAGAGTAAAAACTATCTTGAAGTCACAAATTTTCATAATCAATATGTTAGCCATGAGCTTCATATGTCAGTGAACTGATTTGATCTAATATTACAAAAATTATCAGAAGAAATCATTAAAGAAATTCATTTCCTAACAGTCGTTGCCAAGGTGAATGCTACTATACAGTATCAAATAATTTGAGAGAAATATAAAACTAGAATTTACCAATGAGATTTATATAATACTGTTAGTAAGTTTCATCATGAATTAACATTAGATGAAGAAGATACAGGATTATTATTAAGAAGACTCTATGATAAAAAGATTGAAGATCCACAATAGGTAGTCTTGATGAAATTTGATCCTATTACTTTTTTATTAACTCACCTTTTTGGATAAGTCCTGAGCAATAAATTTTGTGGTTACGTTACCACAATATAGTAATACATGATAATACAGAGGGTCACCAAAAGTCTCCAAACACCACTTTTTAAGCGTGATTACATGCTAGTAACGTCACGTAACTTAATAATATTATGGTCACATGACGTTTCGGAGTTTGTTTACATAAATCAAACTTAATAAATACGCATTTTGTTTGTTTATTTTGACTTTAACTCAAAATAAATTTCATTTCCTGAAATCAATAAAAATGAGTAAAGAATTAACAAAAGAACAACGTGGCGCTATATTTTATTGCTGTCAACGTGGCGACAGTTATAGAACTATTACCGTAACTGTCAGATGTGGGCCATCAACAGTATTTGACACTTTGAAAAGAATGAATGAAATCGGAACTACTAATTCAAGGCCCCGTTCTGGTCATTCGCCCCTTATTGAACCTTCGCAACGAAACCAGCTTAAGCGACTTGTAACCAATGGCAAGGGAAAGAATTATCGCTTATGTACTGCTGAAGTTCAACAACTTTAGAAGAAGAAGATCAATCAGGATGTTTCAGCCAACACAATTGTCCAAACACTTCATAAAGCTGGGCTAAGAAATTGTCTTGCCTGACGCAAGCCTTTAATCTCACCAGCAAATATGGAAGCGCGTCTTGCATGGGCTTTAGAACACCAAAGTTAGACAAAGCACGATTGGGCAAAAGTCATGTGGAGTGACGAATCAACCTTTTCCCAATTCCAACAAAACAGGTGTAGTA
>CAJVPP010000974.1:0-23962 GCA_910592005.1 Funneliformis mosseae | reverse complement strand
TCAAAAATGTATGGGCTGTATTAAAGGGAAAGGTGGAGAAAAGGATTAAGAATATGGTGGCAAAAAAAAAATTACCTATGATGTTTTCCTTAATACAATCTGGCAGGAATGGGACGATCTCGATAATAGTGTATTACTTCAGTATATTAATAGCATGCCAAACCAGATTTAAGCATGTATCAATACAGAAGGAGGGCACACAAAATATTAATTAAGTATTAAAAAATGTTCCGTTTATATTATTCTTTTAAATAAAAAAATAAAAATAAACATTAAAAATAAAGTTTATACATACCGTCAAAAACTGTTTCTGCTATTTTTTTAACTGGAGACTGTACTTACTAGTAATTACTAGCTAGGTTAAAAGTAGTGAACCAATTTACTCCACCTAATGAATCTAGTAAGTCATCAATTCTTGGTAATGAATATGCATCAATTTTTATGATAGAATTTACTTTTTGATAATCAATACATAATCTCTTTTCTTCTTCTTTCTTTCCTACAATTACTACAGGTAATGCCTATAGACTATAGGAAGGTCAAATTATACCATTTGCTTCTATTTTCTTCAGTTTTTTATTTAAAAATCTAATGTTTTTAGGATTTGTTTGATATAGTTTTTAGGTAATTAATATAACTATTCCAGTATAAATACAATGTTTAATTTCTGTTATTCATCCTATTTCTGTTTAGCTTTTTACACAATTATCATAAAATCTCCTAAAAGTTTGAGAAATATTTGCTGTTGATGGTAGTCTAGAGATCCTAATTGTTACAGATGAGTTGAGTTAGTTTCAGCTGAATATTAAGCAATTTTAGCAAAATAAGTGGCTGGATTATCATCCACTTATTTATTGTTATCAGTATCTTCTTCTGATTGAACAAAAGAGTAATGATTAAACCATAAGTTAAATTCTAATTTGTCATCTAATTCTAATTCTTCAGATTCAATATCTTCAGATAGGTAGATAAGATACTTTTCTAATATTCATTCTTATATTCTTCACTTTTATATTCATTCTCAGTTTCTTAAGTTACAACTTTAGCTGTTTTAGTGAAGGCAATAGGAATTTTTATAGTAATTCTATCTCGTTAATAATAAGGATTGATTATTTTTAGCTCATAGTAGTATTAGTTATTCTAAGCCAATCATTACTAAATATAAGGATTTCATCTCTAAATTCGAGTACTTGAAAAAATGTAGGTACTTTAATTTTTCCAATATTTATTGAAATATTATTGATAATTCTAAGAGAACAATTCTTGTATCATTTGTTATTATTACTATTATTTTTGAGATATATGAAATTAAAATAATAAAATTTCTTGAAATTTATAATTCAAGATATAGTATAATTAAAAATTCTTATAAAAGATCATTTTAAAATTAATAGATCTAATATAATTTATAAAATTATTAAATAATTATATAAAATATTATAAATTGGATTATAAATCTGAAATTTTGAATATTAGTTATAATAAAAGTAATTTAGAATAATATTATTTGAACTTGAAAATATTTATAAAAATTTTGTTAGTATTAAAGAGATTTTAAAATTATAAAGTATATTAAAAGTTAAAATTTCTAATATAAAATGTAGTATCAAAAGATTTTTACATTACATTTCATTACAATTGTAAAAAAGTAAGAAATATTATAATATAATTTGTCATCTATATAAGGATTATAATACTAATATAAAGTTTGTTTACATTTTTATTTACAATTTAAATAAAAATAAAGTTTATAAATATAATTATTAAATATAAATAATTTAAATTTATTATTAATTTATATAAAAAAATATAAAATACAAGATTGTAATTTAATAAACTCAAATCATTAGTAGTCATTTATAATTTCTGATGAAAAAAATAGTAATGTAATCTTTTACTATATAATTAACTTTTTTTAAAGGATTTGTATAAATAATTATATAGTATTTTATATATATTATTTAATCTGAATGCTAATGTATTATTTAAAGTCTGCTATGTATATTTTAATATGAAATAAATTTTTATGATTATGAAATAAAATTAAATTTGTATGTTTGATCATTAATATTAAGATTACAAAATATTTACTATATTAATAAGCTTTATTTACTAATAAAAAAATGTTCAGCTAAATATTTTACAATAGAAATAATATATTTTAACTAAAGAAGTAAGAAATAGAAAGAATGATATTAAATTAATATAAAGAAAGATTATCTTTCTAATTTTTTAGTATTTTAATTTGTATTTAAATTCAGATTAATAAAGAAGGAGAATATTAAAAATGATCCTTATAATTATTTTCAAATTTTAATTAAATTGCAACTTAATTACATCGTAAGAAAATTTAATTATGTCATAAATTACAACTCAATTGCACTATTTTTTTTAATTATAGTGACTATTTTTAGAGAATACTTTTTATATTTTAATTTTTGAGTATAATAATTCATTAATTAAAAGCATTTGAGAATAAAAAAATTTTTAAAAGTTATTTATTAAAAATTTTTATTATTCAAAAAAACTTTCTGTCATTCTTTTTATTAGAGACTGTAAGACAGTCTGAAATAAATCTGAATTATCTTTTGAAATTTTTTAAATACTTATTTGAGATATTTAAAATGAGCATTTGAAATATTATTTGAAATGTTTATTTGAGAAATTCAAAATACATTTAAAATATTCAAAGTGTACATTTGAGATATTATTTGAAATGTGCATTTTGACATTATCTAAAATATTTATTTGAAATATTATTTAAAATATATTTGAAATATTTAAAGTATGCATTTTTGAGATTATGAAATGATCATTTAGAATAAATATGCATTTTGGAAAAGCAAATTTTTTAAAAGATTTTCATATTTAGAATATTTTAATGATATATTTCTATTTAGAATATTCTAAGTACGTATTTCAGATATCAATGCATTTAGAGTAAAACAGTTGTTCTAAAGTAGTTTGTAATCACTTTGCATAATATTATAGATTAATTAATTTTATAGTATTTTACTAAAATTGCTTTAAATAATGAATCTGATAAAACATAGAAATGAAACAGAAAGAAATTACAGAAAATTATAAAAAATTTATGAAATTAAAGCAATAAAATTTATTTAAATTTAAAGTAAAAGTAATGGTAATTAGTAAAAAATTATTCTAAAATTGATAATCTAATATTTCTTATAAAAATTATTATAAACTAATGTAAATATTAATGCTAAAGCTAATATTAATGTCAAACTAACTTTAAAATTAATATTAAAGTTAATGCCAATGCAATGTTAATATAACTTTTTATCTATCTAATTAGATTTAGATTAAAAGAAGATTTTATGAAAATAATTCAAATATTTTATATTATAATGTAAGCAAAAAAATCTTCATTTAAAGGTATTTTATATAATTATTTAATTTAATATTCAATTAAATATATATAATTACATAAAATAAAATATCTATATTAGTATAATGGTTAAAGATTATCTTGTAATAAAGAAAAAAATTATCAATACATTTTTTTACAGCTAATTTTATAAGTCACAAGACTGTCAATAATATCTGAGACTTTCTTAAAAATATTCATAAGGATTCAAAAAAGCTAACCACATTTTTATATAAATAAAAAAATTATGTCGCTATATTCAATATATTGATTTGAACTTAATGATTATGTTTTTCTTCAAAAATTTACCAAGTTTACTAAGTTTTATAATCAATCTGCAAAATGAAATTAGCTGTAATAAAATAACAAATATTTCAGTAAAATAAGAGTTTTTTTGACAGAGCCAATCTAATATTAATCAAAGAATATAGTCTTAAATCTAATACAATTCATATCTATATGTGAAATCTAATATAAAAAAATGTAAAAAAAAATAATAATAAGGATTAATGAATAATAAAAAAAATTTTTTAAACATTAATAGCTAATTTACTAATCAATCAGAATATCTGATTATGATTTAATAGTAAATTTTATCATTAATTAAAAATATTAAAAATAAAATTTTTTAAATCTCAGTATTCTCACTTATTAATTTTTACAAAAACATAAATACAACTTATTTTTATTAGTAATCTTATTTCAATATTTTATTATAGTTTATATGCTAAAACTGATGGATTGTTTTAACTAAAAAAGAAAAACAAATAAGGGTACCTATAAGATTAAATATGAGAGTTCATCTAAAACTTAATAAAAGAAAATTTATTATTTATATTGTTAGTATAAATAATAATATTAAACTAGGCTATATGTGTGAATTAGACATTGTAGCAAAATTTATTTAACTATGTCTAAAACTATTAATGAAACATACAAAAATTTTTTTAATATTAGAACATGATATTCAAAACATTTGATTATGAAATTTGATAATAAATATATAACTAAGCAATTAGTATCAAATGTAATATGTTATCCTTTTAAAATATCAATTGATAAATTTTAATTTTAATTATAAAATTAGGTATTTTAAATAACGACTCTGATAATTTTATTTGATTTCAATCAAGTTTTATATACAAATATTATAATAAACAAAGCTTTTTTATTCAAAAAATTAATAATAGAAATTGTCAAATTGAAATATTTTAAAATGGTGTGTTAATTATAAATTATAATAATATTTTATTAAATGATATTTGAAAGAAAATAGGAGTATTATAAAATTATGATGAAAAAATATTATTTAAAATTAATTATTCAGATACAATTAATGTATTAGAAAATTATATAAAATGACTAATTTATAATGTAACAGAATGGGTAATATTCAGATAATGATATAAGTATATGAGCAAAGTTTAAAATGGAAAATTGCAATTGCTGAAATAATTGGTATCAATTTTTTAATAAATAGAAAAAAAATAACAAAAAAGAATTATAGAGTTTACTACTCATCTTAGATAAATATATCCATTACATTATCAATTTTCTAATTGTGAATTGAGTTTTTAGTGAAGAATGATAAAGAATGTTAGTTATATTAATATAATACCATATAAAAAATAATCTAAGGTTAGTTTATTTATTTTAAATTATATAATGATTTCATTTTTAAAAACATAAAAAAAATCTAATTAAATATTATTTTTATTTTAATTGAAATTTTAGACATATACTTTGAATTATTCTAATAATCTTAATATATTTTTATATTTATATACTATGAATTTGCTAAATTAAAAGAAACTTTTGATCAGTTACAAATTATTATCAATTAATTTTAGAAAAGTTTTAACAAAGTAATTCAGAACAATAAGTGTAGATTTGATAAAGAGCAATAAATTCTATTTTTAATTACGAAGAATTTTAAATATAATGAAATTCAATGTAAATTATAAGTAATATAAATTATTTTTAGAAATTTTATTATTGCATTTAAGTATAATACTAATTTAAATACATTATCTTTTTAGATTTTAAATGTGCTGTAAAAGAATATAGCTGTATAAATAGTTTATAATGTCCTGTAAAAAATAAACCTATTATAAAATAAAATTATATATCTGAAATAAAAGATAAAAAGTTTGAAAAGTTTTTTTCTTATAAAAATAAATGTTAACATAAGTTCTTATCATATTGATCTAAAAACTAATTTATTACTATTATATTTAAAAGATAATAAAATAGCTCTTTAATAGAAATTTGAAACAACCTATCCTAATAGAATAAAAAAATATTTTTTATAGCATGATTGGCAAGTGATCATTATATGTATAGATAAGATTATATAATATTAATAATGAATACTACTATGAAGTATTTGATATGATAATTAATCTAATACTATCAAATGTAAAGCAGAAATTTCAAGTATATTGATTTTAAAAAAATTATAATTTTTGTTTAAAAAATTTTATTATAAATAAATTACAAAATTTTTTAATTATAAAATTTTAATTAAAGAATATACTAGTGAATAATCTTAAAAATTTATGTTATTACCTAAAAAGAAGCTTTAAAAATAAACTTATTGTAAATAAAAATGAAACAATATTACATGTAAATATAATTAATTACTGCTTATTATATGCATTTAGTATATGCATTTAAGAACATACAACTCATTGTATTACATATGATCAACTATTTATACTTATCGAATAATTAAATATAATACTTTCAGATAATCTTCAACCTATAATTAAAGAATTATAAAATAAGCTTTATTATTTTTTGACTCATAAGACAAAAAAGTCTATATGAATAATTAATTTAAAGTAAAGCTTTTAGAATTTGATTATAATGATGCAATTCTAGTATATAACTATAAGATGAAAATCTTACCTGAATGTACATATAAAATAAAAGAAAATTTCTTTGGTAAATGCAGATAGACACTTCATATTATTTTAATTTTTACAAAATTCAATTCCTAACAACTTGATTAAAGATGGCGTTGCAATTAGTTGCAACCATATGATGCTTATTTGTCACCAGTTGCAACTAGTTGCAACTCAATTTTTATTAATATTATAACTAGTTGTAACCCTATGATGCTTATTTGTCACCAGTTATAACCAGTTGTAGTACCATATTTAAACTTGATGTGAAGGCTTTTGATCACTAATCTACTGATATTAAATAAGATGTCTGATTTATAACATTATCTTTTGATGCAATTTTTGAAATATTAAATCTAAAACTAAAGTGAATAAATTTTTTTATGATAATGGTAGCCATTATTATAATTCAGAATTAATAACCATTATTTCAAATTGGAATTAATAGTATAATATTAATATTTATAGATAGTATTTTCTTGAATCTGATAAGGCTAAAACTAGTGTTAACTCTTATTATACATAGATAAATCTAAATTTCATTCATAAACTAAACTTTTTTTATTATTATTTTGAGATCTTGATTACAAATTAAATAAAAAATTATTTCTTTTAGATAGTTTATACTATCAATTGATATATTCAAGTTGGCTATAATTTAGATGGTGATGAAAAAATTAAAGAGGCAATTAAAAACTTAAGTAGAACTTCTATTGCTTATTTAGATCCAAAACGTAATTATATATCTATAAAAACTAGTGTTCTGCATAGATTCGGATCGATCTGAATCTAATCTAAATCTGACAGATCAGATTCAGATTGAATCAGTCAGATTCAGATCTAATTCAGATTCAGATTCAGATCAGATCTGATCTATCAGATTCAAATTGAATTCAGATATGATCTATCAGATTTGAATTCAACTTTTTTAAAGCTAAAAAGTTTCTTTTTAATGAAAAGGAACGAATTTTTAAACTTCTTTTGAGCCAAAAATTTGTTTCCTTTCATTAAAAAGAAACGAATTTTCAAAACTCTTTTAGAGCTAAAAAGTTTCTTTCATTGAAAAGAAATGACTTTTCAGAATTCTTTTAGAGCTGAAAAGGTTCCTTTCAATGAAAAGAAATAACTTTTCAGAACTCTTTTAGAGCTGAAAAGATTCATTTTAATAAAAAGGAATGACTTTTTAGAACTCTTTTAGAGCTGAAAAGGTTCCTTTCAATGAAAAAAAATGACTTTTTAGAACTCTTTTAAAGCTGAAAAAGGTTTTTTTCAATGAAAAGAAACAACTTTTCAAAACTCTTTTAGAGCCGAAAGGTTTCTTTTAATAAAAAGAAACAACTTTTCAGAACTCTTTTAGAGTTAAAAGGTTCCTTTCAATAAAAAGTAATGACTTTTTAGAACTCTTTTAGAGCTAAAAGGTTCCTTTTAATGAAAAGAAACGACTTCTTAGAACTTTTTTAGAGCTGAAAAAGGTTTCTTTTAATGAAAAAGAATGACTTTTCAGAACTCTTTTAAAACCAAAAAGGTTTCTTTTAATAAAAAGACATGACTTTTCAGAATTCTTTTAGAGCTGAAAAGGTTCCTTTCAATAAAAAGGAATGATTTTTCAAAACTCTTTTAGAGCTAAAAAGGTTCCTTTCAATGAAAGAAATGACTTTTCAGAACTCTTTTAGAGCTGAATAGATTCCTTTTATTGAAAAGAAACATTTTTGGATCTCTTTTAGAACTGAAAATTCATTTTTAAATAATACTTTTGGATTCAGATCAGATCATATTTGGACTTAAACCAATCTATCAGATCTAGATTTGAGATTCAATTTGTTAGATTCAGAACAGATTTGGATAAAATATGATCCAATCCAATTTTGTGAAATACTAGTAAAAATTATATCTAGTATTACAAAATTATTCTATTTTGAATGACTAATCGAAAGTCCATTTGCTGAATATATTTAGGCTCAAGTTTTATCACATATAAGCGCATAGTCATGTTATTTCTAGCTGATATTTCAAAATTAATTAAAGAACCTTTATATAAACTAACTCCTGATATTTTCACTTATACTAAGCCAAACTTAGTATAGAATTTTCACATAATTCAAAGTAAAGGTACCATTATAATTGATAAATATTCTATATTCAAAAAATAAAAATAGAAATGATTTTGTAAATATTTTATAGGTAATACAAATAAAAACATAATTTAAAATAGTCAAATCTATTCTAGAGGTATTTTATTTTTGTTTATAATTTTGTAATTTATTACAATTCAGAATTATTAATTACATTGACTTTTATAATTATTATATCACTTCATTTTTAATTTTTAGATCATGATATCTGAATAATTAAATTGACTATAAAACTAAAATTTTAAAACCTTTAATCAGATTTTAATATATTTAAATTTGAGTATTACTTAGTTTGTAGCTTTTTAAAAAAATTTCTTTATATGCAATTTTTTTATGATACAACACTTTTGGAATCAAAATTAATATAATAAAATTATGATTATGCGATGCATCTTATACATATAAGTAAATTTAAATCAGTAGATCTATTTGTACGCCTTTCTTTTTTTAAATATATTATGAAAGTGATTTCACTTTACCAAAGGAAATATATTTTTGCTCTTATCCAAGAAGGTTTACCAAATCATACAATTGCTTCTCATAAAAATATAAGTCATGCTTCTGTAATAAGAATCAAATAAAGAAAAGAAGAAATAGGCAGCTTTGATATTATTACAAAACCAGGCTGCCCAAGAATATTTACAGATATTATGATGGGAATATTGCCAGGCTTATTAAGTTAGATGAATGTATAAGTGCTATTCAAATTCAATAATCTTTAATTTCCAATGAAAATATTGTTATTTCACCAAATACTATTCGACACTCATTGAAAAGGCAAGGTCTTGTAGCTAGAGTTAAAAAAACTATTGCTACTAAAGAGACATAGAAAAGTATGAAAAAAATTTGCTCAAAAATATAAGAATTGAATTATAAAAGATTGGCGAAAAGTAGTGTGGTCAGATGAGAGTAAATTCTTAATTTTTGGCTCAGATGGGAGAGAGTGGTGTTGAAAAAATCCAAATTTACCTTTGCAACTACAGCATATTAAACCAATTGTAAAGTTTGGTGGAGGTTCTGTAATGATATGGGGTTGTATGGGTTCGTTTGGCATTGGAAAGTATTGTAAAATTGATGGAAGAATGGATGGAGAGTTATATAGAGAAATTTTGGGAGATGAGCTTTTAGGGACCCTTAGCGCATGTAATTTGAATGTAAATGATGTCATTTTCCAACAGGATAATGACCCAAAACATACAGCAAAGAAAACATACGAGTGGTTTGATGACAATAATATTGAAATTTTAGATGGCCAGCACAATCACTGGACTGAACATTTGTGAAATAAAATTGATCATCGTTTGCGGCAGCTTCCTGATAATATATTACTAGTGCAGTAGATTTGTATGGAATTAAATTGATGCTGATTTTTGTTTAAAGCTAATTGATACTATGCTATAATGAGTTAAAGATGTACTTAAGGCTGATAGGGGATATACGAGATGGTGATAGTTTTGTTAAAAAAAATTAGAGCATAGATTGTTAAAAAAAAATTTGAAAAATTTATGTTTTTTGATTTTATTTGTTATATGCGCCAGAAGTATTGTACCATAAAATTTATGGTTATGAAAGAATTTTTTTTAAAATTATAAATAAAAAGAAATTTGAATTTGAATATATTATAAAAGAAGACTCAGACGATACATTAATTAAATCTGCAAATCGTTCGATCATCGAATTTTTATTTATTACAATCTAAAAATTACAAACGAAGTGGTACAATAATTATGAAAGTCACTGTATATAATATTTATTTTTGTAGATATAAACGATAAATTTCCATTAGAAAATGGGTGGGCGCTTAGAAATAACTATAAATATGGTACAACAATAGTAAAGACTTAGAAGGATTTTTTTTTTAGCGGGAAATGTGAATAAAGTAGATCGGATGTCTGCAAAAGATATGGTGATTCAATTAAAACAATTAGCAGAATTTCAATAGACGAAGTGCCAGAGATTAAAACAGTTGAAGGTTGGATTACAAGATATTCAGCGCACTTACGTAAAGAATCAGCAGAACAAAAGGTAATGGGTGAATTTCGAGATCAAAGTAGCCAGCTTAAAACTAATAAAAAATATGAAAAAAATATTGGCACTGGTAAAAATACAGCCAACGACCAAAATTATGCGGACATTTTTAAAATCAAATAAATTATATACACATAATATAATAAAAATAAGATTTTAACAAATATAAATTCAAATATATCTTTATTTATTGATTTATAAAAAAGGTTAATATTAATCCTATTTTCATGTGCGGCAATAACTGCTGCAATTCGCCGCGGCATGCTATCGATCAGTTTTTGTAATTTTCCAGAGGGATATCTTTCCATGCATCCTTTACATACTTTTCAAGTACTTTAATACTAGATGGTGGTGTTAAAGAACCAGTTTCGCGAAAATGTTTAAGAATACTATAAACAGCCGTTTTACTGCACCCATGGTATGACCTGACTGTCCACATTTATAACAGTAAGCAATAGCACCACGAGTTTCAGGAGTAAGTACTTTCATATTTGGCATGAACTTAAGAGAAAATGTTTGGGTATTGTTTATCATTATAAGTAAAAAATGACGTATTATTTTTATTATAAAATCACGTGACGATATGCCTAATTTGAAATAGTAAACGGGAAAAATTATAAATAATTTTACGTTTAAAATTAATAAAATTTTTGAAATTTATTATATTTTAGCTGAGCCAAATCTCAGCTTCCTTCATATAAAAATTTTTGGAACGTAAATTAAACCGTTTTATAATTAAATACATTACAAACTTCTAGATTCATTCATTTTATCGTCTCGCTAAATTTTTTTTTTAGGTTACCCCAAAAAAAATTTTATTATAAATCACTCCGAACCAGCAATTAAATTTACTATCTGTAAAAATCAAATGCATTATTTTTTAATATTGTATTTTCGGCATTAAAATTACTCTTAAAATTCGAGTCGAATCCGGATCAAACAATTATTGGGTCGAGTTGAATTCGGGTTCTGTAATTATTAACAGGTTCGAGTTCGAATATTCCTCAAACCTGGCCCGACCCGATCTTACGGAGCACTATTCGTAACATACTGTAAGAATGTTGGAAACAAACTAAACCAAACATTAAAATTTTTGGTTGGTTCAATAATTGTTAATGTACGTAGTGCCGCAGTAATTATGAATTTTATTTTTTAAACTTAATATAAATAAGAAATTCATTTTATATAAGATATTAATATAAATTCGCCTTCAAAATAAATAACACATATAAAATAACAGAGTTTTAATCGTGAAATAAATTTTTTGAATATCTAAAAAAAGAAAATTTAAGAACTTTCTCATGTCAAATTTAATTTTTTCCAAAATAAAAAAAGAAAACCTTTTTATTTAGAACGCATTGCGGTTATTAAAAGTTATTCTGTAGGATATTTTTGACTTATTTTGATCGAGTGGAAAAAAAATTTTTTTTTTTTAAATTGACGGCAATTGCTAAACTAGTAATAATAAACACATTACCTTTTTTATCCCAGATCTAACCATATTTAGGTTAGGATAATATTTCCGGAAATAAAAGTTTATGTATTTAAAATAGTTTCTTCATGTATAAAAGATTGTTGCGAAGCATAATACATGTGCAATATGCATATATTATGTCACAATAACCTTATTTTGCAACTAATCTATTTCAATTTTGAATTTGGAAAATAATAAACATTTCGCAAATTAGGTTAAGCAAAATGATAGAGCCAAAAAAAAAATATTAAAATTTTAATTATTTGCTAAAAAAAATCCTGACACTCCTGATCTTGAAATATAATATCTTGGCAGCTATTCTTCTATACCCTTTCGTCCTCATCTGTCACTTCTTCTATTCCCATTCCTACAGCTGTAACGTCAGTTCAAACTCCTCCCTCGCCTCCCATTTTTTTATTTTATTTTTTTTTTTTTGCAAACTTCAGTTCCCACTCACCTAATAGGTTGCCAGAGCCGAAGGAGAATATCCATGTTTCCGTCGACTATTTACACCAATCTATTTCGACTTATGACTAGCCACCGTTTATTCGTTGTCGTTTTGGTAGTTATTTCATTTAAAAGGATTTGGCAATTCCCTGTGTCACTTTTTTTTTATTTCCTCATCCATTGCTTTTTTTATTTTAATAATCAAAATGAAAACTAATGAAATGAATAAAGTCATTCTTATTGTTACTACAGAGGTCGCGCTGCACGCAACAAAGTAAACAATCCAAGAAAATATTACCGTTACTGTAAATGCGGTGCTTTAATAATAAAGTTAATAAATACATTGACCTTTAATACTGTATAAATTTCAAAAAAAGCTTTGCGTTACAATAAATAAATAATAAATTTAATATTTAAATTATTATTCTTCAACTTGTGATATTTACTTTTCATACCTTCAAAATCTACCAGAAAACAGCTTTCCATTCACTCAAATCATTCGCATTGACTAATCTCCTCGTTTCTGCTAAAATATTCAATTGATATCAAAAAGGATAATATACTATATAAATCAATGAAATACTTTGAAAATTCAACGTTAATCTTTTTTTTTTTTTAAGGGGGTCATGTAGTATCACATCAAATTTTCCAATTCATCATGTCGGAATTAATTCCGAAAATGAAATTATCATTATCATTAAGATAGATATAATTCAATCATTTTTTTTTATATAGTAACAAAGGTTAAAATATTGAGTAAAATGAGATAACAATAAGTTGACGAAATAATTAATTTTCAATTATAGAAAAATATTTTCATTTCTTTTACAATTATTTTTTTTTTTTTTTTTTTTTTTTTGCGAAAAATAATGGTATAAATAGGAAACAAAGACAAAATAAATTAGACAAAATAACTCCGACATTCCGCAGTAAATGCGCCTTCCGCGATACTTATTTGGATAATTCGTAAATCATCAAACTTTGACAAATGTAATACAGAAATGAAAATTAGGAGGATTTCCCAGTTATAATCCAAATAAGTTGAATAAGTTTCAAAAAAGGTATTTATTTTTAGATATTTACTAACAAAAATTCAAACAAAGGGAATATTAAAATAAATAAATACATTATTGTTTTTATTTTGATTTACAAAAATATAACTTTTGAAACAAAAAAAAAATTACGAATTAGGATTAAAACCATTAAATTTATTTACTGCGCAATTATCCCCATTATTATAATTAAAAAAGTATCTATATTAATCTATGTGATAAATTATATTTAAAATTTTACAAATCTTTTACGTTTAGGTTTTGCGTTACAAGTACCCCCATAAGAAAATTTCGGATCGCAACCTTTGTCACAAAAACCAGGACCAATGCCACAATACCCATCAATACCACAACATGGAGATAGGGGATCGGTGCATTTATGACCGCCCATATTTGGACATCCGTTATTGCCTTGTGCAAGTACTCCAACACCTTTGATAGTGACTTTTTGGATGACAAAGGAAATTCATGTCAGAAAGAACGTTTGATCTGATAAAGAATTTCAAAATACGAAAAATGGAATTTAAAATTGAAACTTACAGTATGAAGAGTAACCAACATTTGCGGTTGATTTTCCAATGGTTAACGCATAATCGATCGCAGACTTTATTGTCGTTGGAATGGAAAATTGGCAAATTAGAGCTAAATTAGATTCAAAAAAGAAAAAGAATTAATAACCATAATCTATTAGATTCACTCTCGTCCATTAGTAAACTTTCTGTTTTTAATCACATACCGGTAGGGTCAATGTCTTTGCAAATTGTCATTAGTGGCATTAAATTGTCTGGTGGACCCTGGGTTAAAATTACATCAATCGCCGGTTCTGTTGGAGTATCCTTAGTCAAGGTCCAAGTAATATTATAAATATATCCGGCTTCTAACACACTACCCGTTGCTGGGAATACAATCGAATATCCAGCCTTAGAAGGTAAAGCGTATAATACGGTTAAAAGTAATAAACTTAAAATTAATTTTGCCATATTCTTTCTTATTAAGTGAATCGTCAAAATTGTTTGTCAAGGAAAAAAAAAATAAAGTGAAAAAAAAAAAATTGTAAAAAAATTTTTTGATATTTTGATTTTTTTTATTTATTTTTTTTTTAACATGGAATATAACGCGGGCTTTATATATTTATCTTTTTACCTCGCTTTGGATAAAAATAATATTTTTAGATTCGTGTATATATAAATATAAAGATTATGCATTAACTCCCCGAAAAAAAAAATGATCATCAAATTACATAAAAAAATTCGTTATTTTTCGGCTAATTACGGTATAAATTTTAATTGAAATAAATATGAAACGTGCATGACGTGTAACAGTACAATCCCTGTCACACCGCATGTTTCCGCCTCCCTAAGATACATTAAAACAAACTTTGTGTTACCTATAAATTTGATTTTTATAATCAAAATTTGTATGTTTCGTGTCACTTGTAAACAATGTGTAATATGTAAGTAATCATTTCTATGAAATCTGTGTAATATTTTTATACTTCGTACCTTTATAAAATCACCCCCTATATAGGCACGACCGCTATGTGATTTGCTTTTTCAAGAAAGTGTGATAGATATCAGTGCAATGTTTCAATGGAATCAGAGATTTGCAAAATAATCACTGCAAGCGTTAAAAAAAAATTCTGCGTTTCTATTCAAACAATGATATCCTCTCCTCATATGGTAAGTTTCTAATAATGTTTTATGGCGCAACATGTATTTTTAATTTTTTGACTTCTTTTTATATATATAAATATCTTTTGAATTTTTTTCGAATTCATGACAGGTTTTGCAGCTGTTAATAGTTACCTCGGTGAATAATAACGTCACGCAAATACGCTTTTAACGATTTTGTTTTAAGGGCGAATTATCTTTCAATGTTAATAAAACTAGTAAAAATTCGATATCAGAAAGCATGACGATTAATGTTTATGAATTACTTTGAGTACACCAATCCCTTCTGACGATAATTCGGCTTATCTCAACGATTTCTATTATATCGGATGTAAGCAGTATATCTAGAGCTCTATAGTTTATTAAAAATAAATTATTTAATCGGAACTTTATATTTCTGTTACATTAGATGATTAGAAAGTAAATTAACAACGGACTAATGTACATCCATTCACAGCTTTAACTAGCAATTTATGATATTTATGACTGGTAATTAATTTATTTAATTAAAAATTTCTTAGCAATATTAGTGCAATTGATATTCAAATAAATTTTCTATATTCGATTTTGGTAATTTTTAACATACTATCTATCATAAAGGAAGATAATGTTGTGGGTAAAAAAAAAAATTTAGTGTGATTTTATTAGTGTGAACCGGATTTCTGGACCTTTGAGCGACAAAAAAAATTACCATACACTAACACTAACACTAACAAATGATGAAAATTTCTGAAAATTCTTTCATTAAACAGAATATCACGAATGAATTAATGTTCAACATTTTGAAAATGATTTATATAATTACAATACCATGTTGTGGTCAATTTTTATTACAAATTTTTTATAAATCAAGCTTTACAATAAACCTGGCTCTACTGCATGCTATATGAGCATAGTATACTGGAGGAACTTTAGAAATGACACGAGTCGACCGTGCAAATGTATAACACAAGTTGTAGGGGAACATTTTACATTCATTGGGAAAAAGCGAGTGTGATGACCGTCTTTGAACAACTACGTAAGTTTATAATTCGCTTCAAGTGATCCACATGCGGCTAATCATTGTTGAAAAGGTGTGTTTGAGCATTTGTTGCTATAAATAATTTTTTTAAATATATTTACCATTAATTTCCGATATTTCTAATTCTAGTACAGTTTTGAATTGATTATTCGAAATACCTTCTTGATATAAAGAAATACTTTCTGGTTTTCTTCCACAAGTTTGGTAATAGATTTTTAATAATTCCTTGACCACGTAGGTCCGATACGACCACCTGAAAACCTGTCTAAACGCGAATAGGAGTGGCATAACGAGATCATCTATGGAAGCACTTAGACCAGCACTAGATGGACGAGTACTATCACTACCAGGAACATATGTATACACCCATTATTATAGTTGAACGTTGCGAAATAAACGGCACTAGGCTTGGTTCGATGAATGAATTCATACCACCAAGTGTTACATTAATTTTCAAACAAACATTAGCACAATACTGTTTCTTTGCTTGAAATATATGCCTGATTGATTGAAAAATAATTCCAAAACTAAGCAGGTTTAAATTCTAATAACTCGCACGTATAAAATTGAAAATTTTTTTATAAAACTTTTTATAATGTTTCGCGATTATTACATATAAAAAATAAAAATAAAAAAAAACATAAACTCAGTTCTCCATTGTATTAGAATTATGCCGATTAAATCTATAATTTTTTTTTATTCAATATTCCAAAATTCAAGTTTCTTCTCTTAATAAAGTATCTCTCTCATTAGAATGTGGAAACTTTTCATTCGATTCAGCCGTCACTGAGTCGCGACTCTAACAAAAATTTTAAAATTTTGTTTAACAATTTAATTAATGTTGAAAGATTACTTATATAATTTAAGTTTTCGACAGAATTTAAACTGCTAGTATCCCATTCGGAAACAAATTTGTAACATTTTAATTAATTGAGAATTTCGCGAAGTTCTGTTATTAGATTAAATTTGGAACAGCGACTCTTTCATGGTTCAGTCATTTGAAAATTCCGGAGCCGAATTTGCAGAGTCGACGTAACGACTCCAACAACTGGTGGCACCACGAATTACCTCAATTATCACCGTCAAAATATTCATACACCTGATTAACCCTTTCACATTTAAGGTCTATAGTTCAAAAATTTTAATATAATATAAAGAAGTCTTCCAAAATATTTTAAGATGGCAAAGTAAATCCCATTGGTTTTAGAGAAGGAGTTATCTAATGCGGTATTTGATACTTGTTATCACAGAAAGAAATTATTTATTACATTGAGGATAAAAAAGAACAAAAAAGATTTGATTTTTGATCAATTTATGAGTATTATGGTTAATTTTGCTATTGCTATTATATATGTATTCGAACTTTCAGTTTTAAGATTTCGGCAATTTACATAATCTTTTCATCCTTAGTTAGATTTAAGATGATGTCGGGAGGATAGATTTAATCCGCTATTAAAAATTTGCCAAAAAAAATCATGTGCGCATTATAAATTGTCACTTGCCATTAGCATAGCATTACAGTACATAATGTTTTTTTAATTATTCTACAAAGAAGTATATATCGTAAATTACATAAAGCATGCATACCACAAGATATTTATATAGTACATAATATAGTATTATTTTTCATAAATTCAAACCTAACTATAAACTTCCTGTAACTCTGTATTTAATCCATTATCAATATATTTAACCCTCTTTGCTGAAGAAGAGAATTCTGTATAGAGGTTGGAACCAGCCAATAATTCTTTAACCGGTTAATTGACGAGGTTAAAATTAACTTTGGCCAGTACTATAAATTTGGTCAGAGTTAGACAATATTTTGACAATCATAAAAATCTTAATTCTGTCCGGAAATTGAATTTCGGCCGGAGTTAAATTCATCTATTTTAACCGGTTAAAAAAAATCTTTAACCGGTTAATTAACCGGTTAAAAATTAACCAGTTCCAACCTATAATTCTGTTTCACTCAGACGTGACTTGACAGCTTTCCTAGGCAGACGGGTAGAGATGCTCCATTTCGTATGACTGTTGTCCTGTTAAGCAGCATATTATCCATCTTGATACATTTGTTCTCAGGTACGCCACTATCTTCAGAACACTTGCAACATCGGCTTCTTGATCTCCAGTATAAGTTTGAAAGTAACACCATTATCCTTATAAGCATAAATCAAGCACTTTTTTTTCATCATAGACTGCCTTCATCGAACTCAAACGGATGGTTGTCCCATTAACCAAGCCGATATGCAAACGAGTCGCATTCACCTCATCCTCTGATAGATAGTATGCAACTGTAAGCATTCTATTGTATTCAAAAGCTGTTTCTGCTACCACAACTACTGCATCCTTGTGTACTGCAAACCCATCATTCTCAAATTCGGTTATAAAAAACGGAAATTGTTGATTAGCACCATTAAAGATAATAGCGGCAGAATCAGATCTAAATGATCCACATCCACCATTTCCTGGAATTTTAAGATGGTATTCCCAATTCACACCAATCTCTTCTGAACCAATAAGAAATGTATCAGAAAATATTTTTGCCCACATTTGTGTTTTTATGTGATTTTCTGACGATTTACTTCCTGGGCCTCGGCAGGGAGTCGATGAGTAGAGAAGAACAGAACGTTGCAGTGATGTAAAGACCAGACACTCTTCTTCCTCAACACCAGCAGTGAGAGGTGTAGCACACGGTGCATGTCTTGGTGTACATAAGACTGAACGCTCTTCTTCCTCATACCAGCAGTACAGGGCGTAGCACACGTAAATTTTCAAAAAATACTGACTAGGTCATGTTGCATGCTAATGCTTTCCATCTTGCTCTAGTTCCAGATTTTAGTTTCCGGATCAAAATTTGTAAATCAGCACTCAAAGCATTATGTGAAATTTTTTTGTTGCATCTCGTACATTTTCGTGAAAGTAGCTATCCCACGTATCCTTATTTCCCATTAAGTATAAGATTTCTCCCAATAACCTAACATATGAATACATGTTAGATTATTTAACGTTGATATAGTGAAGAACAATAAATAATACTTACCACGATATCTAACTTCTTTTAAAACTACTTTGGGTATTCCACCTGTTGGCATATTTGCATATTGTGGAGAAAGAGACGCGTTGTAAAGTTAAACGTGTCATTAAATTTTATAAATAATTAACCCATTGATAAAATGAAGATCGGTTTCAACCGGATTTGTAAAATACCGATTTGAAAAGGGTCAAACGGTTGCTCCCGTTTTAAATCCGGTTTCAAAAATGCAACCGGTTCCAACTCTACTTAGTCCAGTTCCATTCTTTGTTCTTCCTAGAATAATTTGTGCAACCATAAGATCTACGATGCTTTGTATGACCGCAAAAGTAACACAATTTAACATCAATATAACAATCTTTTTTTAAATGTATGATTGAACGTCAAACACCAAAAGGTATGTAATAAATGATTTATTACCAAATTGATTATCGAACGTCAGAAAAACTTTCTTCCTTAATATATTTCTCAATATCGTTTCATGTATTAGATTCTTGACAAACAAAGATACTAATATTGAGTCTCGAAGGTATAAAACTGTTTTCATCAAATGAAGTTCTGTAAGGAATTTTATACAACCAACATCAAAGGTAAAACTTATTTATTATAAAATTACTGCCCGTGAATGGTAAGTGACTCACTTACCTTTTTTAATAGGTATCATTTGTTTTCATCATGTTAAATAGTAATATCGTGCTTACTTCCTTTCCTGCTTCTCTTTTTTATATCACATTCACGTCATCTTTTGCAGCTGGTTAGAGATGATCCAGTAGTAAACGTTGAGTGTTTCTTGTTGTTAAGTTAATTTTCTTACAAGACGCAAAATGGCATTCTTGTTCAAAAAACTCAAGGTGGAAATCGTATGACTAAAACAACCAATAATCTGAATACGAGTACGCTTCATTATATGTTTTACAAGAAAGGAGACCAATTACCGGACGGTTTCCCAAGGAATGGAACAAAAAAAATTAATTTAGTCGTAATTGAAATTAAGTATCTCAATTCTCAATCTAGATACGCTTAATTCTTACTAAACTTACCTAAAATTATTATCAAAGGTATAAACGATAAGTGCGAATCACTAAAGCAAGGGAAGCAGTGGACGATTTATGTGAAATAATTACTATATGGATGAATAAAGTCCTAAGGGTAAATAATCGAGGTTACCCTTACAATCAAAAGTATTCTTCGTATGGTCAACTCTTTGGTTGTCTGAACCATGGAAACCTAAATGGTCGATTGACTTCAACCATTAATAATTTTGATGGAATTACAATAAGTGAATTAAGAGCCATGATAGCATATAAAAGTGATAGGAATGTCATAGCACATCAACGAAAATGGTCAACGGCGGAACAAGCACAAAATTACAAAGATGCAACGCAAATTCTTTTGTTAGCGAATAGTTATTTACCTTTACCAATCGATAATGAACTCCATATTGCTTTTACCAAGTGTAACCGATTTATATCGATAATTAATAATCTAATTTTTTTTTTTTTGAGAATTATTATTTTTTTTTAATTTACAAATTCTGGTCAACTTTATATCGGTAATAGATTTAAACCGACACTTACTTGGTCGAGAACTGGGATACAGAACCCTTATCGATAATTTGAAAGAGCAAAACCTCAAGTTCGAGGAAAAGCATTCGATGTTCTTAGTAACCGAGAAATTGTCAATAAGGACTTTCTTGACATGAGTAAGGAAGATTTAATGCAAGCTGGACTGGAAATGGGACCAGCTTTGAGACTTGCAAAAGTGGTCCAGGCCCTCAAAGACAATACGAAGCGCTCGTTCTCCTCGTACAAGAGTTTGAGTGAGGTATTAGCGAAATATGACATCAATAGTTATGTGTTTCACAATTTAAAACTTAAGCCAGGTGAGATTCTGTGTAAAGCTTTGGATGATTTTATTGTTACAGAGATACCGAAATCATCTATTTCTATTATAGAACCCCACCAATTGAGGAAAATTCTCTGGAGTTTAAACTCTGCATTCTTCGCAGGATAAAAAATATGGCCCAGTTGCTGACAGCAACGAGGTTATGCGCTGTAAATATATTTTATCAATCCTTCACACAGCTATCAGTCTTCTTAAAGATTTGCTTATCTTACCTCAGGTGATGGTAACTGGTGCTGAAAGTTCCGGTCGTGTAAATTATGCAATCAAAAAATAATAGATGGTTATTCGAAGAAATAATTTGCATAACTGAAGGGAAGCAAAACCATCCGGGGCAATGGATGGCTCAAAATCTTATGCAATGTAAAAATTGATACGATGTAAATAATGTTAAACATGCTCAAGAAAAAGCGGAAGGCGGACGAGGCATTCGACTATAAGTATGAATATGCGAGAAGATTGTTTCAGGATGTTTTTTATTTTTAAGTCTATGCAATACTAACTTGAAAATTTCTTAATCTTCGTGTAAATAGCAACTTCATCCTTCACAACACTGAAGGCATTTTCTGTACGAGCAAAACCGAATATCGAATCTCACTAACGGAAGATGCTCTCAATGATCAAACTGAACGTGAAGAGGATTTTAGGGGTTATAGCAGGCTTGCTAAAGGATAGAGCATCAGCTAGTGATGAACCTGCGTCTAAGAAGCGTCGCGTGGAAGAGAAGATCAAGAAAAAATAGAGATATACAGGGCGTTAGCATAGAAATTTTCATGTACCACAACAAAATTCCGTTCCTTTGTATTTTTGTCTTTATTATTAATAAACCAGTAATGATTTGTTATAAATTTTAAGTGTTAATCTTGAATTCGGCCCATTTCAAAAAAATACGACTAAATAATATACCAACTTCAACGTAAAATATTGTTATGGTTGCTGAGAGAACCTTTATAAAAATTGGTAATATAATGGCTAATAAAAAACCTAAAATTATACGCAAAACAATAACAAAAATATAATTATAATAAAGGTTACCCCTCCATAACCTAATAAGAATCGCAGCAATTTCGACAGAAAATAAAACTGAATTTAAAACAACTAAAAATAACTTTAATTTTTCCTCATCATATTTATATATTGTTACTTTAAGAACAGTTAAACAAATAAGGACAGCAAGATAGGCTACGAAATAAATAGACTGAATTTCAATTTCCTAAAAGTCGTGAAATGAAGCGACAAATTCGCTAAAAAGGATTTAGTAAAAATTTATAATAAAATTTTTTTTTTTTTTTACTAAACATACCGATTTTTCCATTTCGGTCTTTTTCTTATCGACGAGTGCTTGGATATAAGCAAGTCTACTTTGATTGTCCCCAAGACGATTGAAATTTACTGTTTCTCGTCTGCCCATTTCTTCAACTGCCATTTGTTGTTCGGCATCAAGAACGAGATCAACAGGGAGATTAGGTCTAGGTCTAGGAGGCATTTTGTTGATGACAAAATGAAGTTCAAGTAATAACTATGGTGTAGCTCTGGCAAATTATTTTTTTTTTTTTTTTGAAGTCAAAGAGAGAGAAGTTTTTGTGAAGTTTGATATAAAGTGAGCAGAGGAGAATTTATAGTTGAAAGGTTGAAAATCAAGATTAATATATTAAGGGTGATTAATATACTAAGGGTGATTAATATAAGGGTGATTAATATATTAAGGATGATTTATTTTAATAGTGTTTGTTATAACAAAATATTTCAATATTTTTTTTTTTATTTTTCTGGGAACGTAAATCAATATCACGTTGCAGTAAAATATAGATGAAATGTACATCAATGGTTCAATAGTTCAAATTTCACGACGTAAATATGATTATACTATTTTTAACTAAAATCAAATCAATCAAAGATGCTTGCTTTAGTTGTGCATAATGGCTATTTCATGTTAAGAAAATATAAAATCCCTAAAAACTAAATAAATTTTTCAATTTTTCAAACACGTCATGTTTGCTTTTTCTTTCGAAGATACTGCTGTTGATGAATCACGAGGTATCAGACTCGATATTTGATATTAAAGAAATCTGTCATAATTAAATAATGGTGTGATACCGATGTTGTGACTGAAATTGATTTTCGTCTGAAGTTGGAATTCAGATAATCTTCGAGTGTCTGAAATTGAGATTCCAATTTCAAACACCCTTTTTGTTATCTGAATTCCAACTCCAGACAACTTATAAAAAAACTATTTTAACCAATCACAATATGCCAATTTTTTTTTTTTACAATTTCGTAACTTTAACATTTTATATTTCAGACTTTAGCTTTTAGCTGGATTATAATTTAGCATTAAATATCCAATGTTTTTTTTCTTTTTTTTTTAAGGATTATTTATAATTTCTTTTATTTTTATTTTTTAGGATTTTTGATCACATTCGGGCTGCTACTGCTTAATATAGGATAGGTTTTTTTTTTTCTTTCTTTTTTTTCATTTTTTTTTTACTTTCTATTTTCATTTTATATTTTTTTATTTATTTTTTTAATTTATTTAATTTTTTTATTTCGATTTTATTTTTTATTCAGTTTTTCGGCAAATAAGTTATTTTTTTTTTAATTTTAATTTTATTTCTATTTTATTTTTATACAGGTTTTCGATCGCATCGGATGCTGCGTCAGTTTCGTTTTCATTTATTTTTCAGGTTTTTTTTTTTAAACTTCAGACTGAAGTGATCCAACCTGAAAAAGCTAAAAAAAACATGTCAAAAACATTCATCTTTTTTAATTCTTTTAAACAGCAGAAGGCAAATAGAAAAGGAATTCCTACTTTTACAATTACCTGTATAATTGGGGGCTAAGCTATTAAAATCACCTTACGGGACCCCACCAACTAAAATTGAGATTTTTGATTCATATTATTATATGATAT
>CAJVPP010000973.1:0-23984 GCA_910592005.1 Funneliformis mosseae | reverse complement strand
TTCTGATTGGTCATTTCTCTTCATTTATCTTCATTAGAATTTTTATCCCTTTCTTACTATTCTTCATTTTTATCCTTTTAAGTATGTCAAAATTATGTTTGAATTTTTTTAAGCTATTTAAGTTTTTAAAAAACAATATGTTAAGCCTTAAGATTTATATACGTAAATTTAAAAAGATTAGGCATCTTAAACTCAACTTTAAAATTGCTTAAATTATGAATCCAGAAAATTTTTTAACATAGAATTTTAAAATATTAATAAATAGATAGATAGACCAACTCGATAATTAGAATTTTTGATTGTAAATAAAAATATAAAATTAAAAATTAATTATTTTAAATTTAGCTAGAAAATTAAATTTGGTAATATTCAATGCCCTTTTCTATATCTGTTAAAAGTTGGAACCAGTCCAAAAATCCTTAACCGGTTAATGTATTAATTACCGTTAAATTCGCATTTTAAAAACGTTAAAAATGGTCTTTAAACTATTTACTTGTGCCTGTAATAATGTTACAATTCACAAATCCTGCTAGAAAAAATTATTTTCGTCAAAATGAAAATTTCGAATCTTTACAAAATTCTGAAATAAAACTCTGCGAGAGAGAAGTTAATCACATGCAAAACCAAGCACCTTTCCCTTTATGCATATTTATTTATGATTTCAAAAGTCATGGGACGACCGATCATTTTGCAGATCATTTTATGAAAAAGCAAAAATTTGTCCAGTTTCATTAATAAATTTTATGACGCTAATATGTTAAATTATTATAGCAATTATTAAGGGTACGGTCATTTATTTCATGAGATTATATATATTTTTCCTTTTTCTAAAATAACTAGTTTATCACTTCTCAGATTCGATTTTTGCTTTCGATTAATCGGATTGTATTCATGGCGCAGCAAATTTTTTTTTTCGTATTTAATTGTTTAAAAAAAATTTATTTTATTTTGAATAAGCAGGTAATTTAATATATGAATATAAATCCGCCGGCAAATTCGTTAACGTCATTGTCTATATTTTATATGTATATTCGCGAACAATATTACAAAAAATATTTTTTCGTTATTGAAAAAACTGATACGGGCGCCTAATTTTTATCAGAATTTCCTTTTTTTTTTTACTTTTGGGTTCCTGCACTTATGCAGCAGATATAGAATGATATTTATACATATATCTTTAAAATTAATCGTTATTAAGAATTAGCTTGTATCGCTTCGGAATTACGTGATATGTGTTTTTCTTTAGTTAAGTTTTGTCATTATTGATATAAAGTAAATTTAATAAATATATAAATTATTTAATATTATTTTGTACTAATTAAATAAAATTGGAATTTTTTTTTTTTTTAATCTCATTACTACTTATATAAAAGCAATTTAATATTTATTAATAATTTATATTTTTTTTTTATTATTTATTATTATAATTTAATTTATATAAGTTTCTTTTTTCTTTATTATCCATTTAATATATAATTTAATATTTAAATTACTTACTTATATATATTATAAATTATATAAATGGTTTAAATATTACAAATAATGAAATAATTTCAAAATTTCTTTAATTTAATATATACATTTTTAATTTATAACAATTACCAATACTTGGACTAATTTCTAAACTTTTAATTTCATGGTCTAAAATTTCATTTAATCTTTCAGTAAAGTCAAGTAAATGACTCATTTAAAATACTTGAGGATGATCTTTAATAACACTTAAATTATTAATTTGATTTTGGTTTAATGCTTTACTTGCTTTATAAAAATCTATAATATCATCTTTAATTTAAATCAAAAATTTTGCTTTTAATAATTTTAATTCAAATTTCAATAATCATTTTAATTTTTGATACTGTTGGCCTTTTTGATAAATCCATATTCCAATATTTTTTCATATATAATATTTAGAAACATTTTATTAATTTTAGAATGTTCACCTTTACAAATAACTAAAGCAAGTTGAAATTATGAGCTTTATCATTAAATGGAGAAACTTCTAATAGAAATTTCCAAATAATAATAAAAAAACTATATATATCATTAGCTAAAGTATAAGATTGACCTCTTAAAACTCCAGGAGCTACAAATGGTAAAACATCATAAATCTCATTTTTTTTAGATGTTTAAAAATAATTTACAGGTTTATATAATCCTAAATCACTAATATATAAAATAATTTTTCAATTTCTAATATATTGTCATGATGAAAATTACAATGAATAAGCTTCTTTTGATGTATTTCCTTAAGCCCACTAATAATACTTTTTAATTGTAATAATTTAATAATCCATTTATCCTTAAATGTATTTAATAAATTTTTTCTCAAATTATTTTTTGCATATTTTATTATTACCATATAATTTAAAGTATTTATATCTTGAATAAATCCATATAATTGAATAAGTTATTTCATCTAAATAGTTTTTTAATTGACTATAATATTCATAATGATGTTTCTACTAAAATAAAACTAATTAATAATTTCCATTTATTTTGAGCATTTATTTAAATATTTTGATTAAATTCATTAATAAATTTATTATTACTAGTCCAATTAAAAAAACTTTGTTGAAATAAATTTGAATAACATTCATTACACCATTTATATCCAATATTATTTTTATTACAATTTGAGCAAATTGCTTTTTTTCTAAATAATATAATATTAATATTATTAATTATTATTTTATTATAATTTTAAAATATAAAAATATAAGACTTACTTAATAAATATATTTATTAAATATATAATAATAATATTTTATATTATTAATTTAAATATGTTTTAAATTATATATATTTTTAATAAAAATAAAAATAACTTACAATCTAATAAATAGTTAAAAAATAATTTAATTAATATTATAATAACAAGTATAATTAAATATTAATAATTAATAAAAATAACTTATCATCTATTATAATATTAATTATTTTTTTAAACAAAAAATTTAGTCAACCTTAAATTATAGTAACAAGTATAAATAAATATATATAATCAATAAAAATAACTTATTTCCTAATAAATTTATTTTTTAAATAAAAAATTTAGTTGATTTTAAATTACAGTAATAAGTATAATTAAATACTGACAATCAATAAAAATAACTTATAGCCTAATAAAATTTATTTCTTAAATAAAAAATTAAGTTGACTTTAAATTAAAGTAATAAGTATAATTAAATACTGATAATCAATAATGATAACTAATTTTCTAATAAAATTTTTTTTTTAAATAAAAAAGTTAGTTATCTTTAAATTATAAAAATAAGTATTAAATACTAATGATTAATAAAAATTACTTATCATCTAAATTATTATAAAAAATTTGTTAACTTTAAATTACAATAACAAGTATAATTAAATGCTAATAATCAATAAAAATAACTTACTCACTAATACAATTTATTTTTTTAAATAAATATTTAGATGATTTTAAATTAAAATAACAAATATAATTAAATACTGGCAATTAATAAAAATAACTTACTGCCTAATAAATTTATTTTTTAAATAAAAAATTTAGTTAATTTAAATTAAAATAAAAAGTGTAATTAAATAATAATAATTAATAAAAATAACTTATATACTAATAAAATTTATTTTTTTAAGTAAAATTTAATTAATTTTAAATTTTAGTAATAAGTTTAATTATATGAGACCTTTGCAATAGAAAGGGAGGAAACTCAAAAAAAAAATAAAAAATGAGTTAATAATAAATTTGAACAAATTATAGTATTTAGAACATTTTTGGCTTATAAACTAAAATTTTAATTTTTTTGGAGTTTCCTCCCTTTCTATTGCAAAGATCCCATATGTGAAACTCTTAAGAGATCGCAAAATTTGCGAATTCTCTTAAAATTTCGCAAATTTATCACAAAACTCTTGGAGAGTCGCAAAAAATTGCGAATTTCGCAAAAAAATTTATAAAACACTTGGAGAATCGCAATTTTTGCGATTTCTTGAAGAGTCGCAAAAAATTGCGATTTCTTTTTAAATTTTGCAAACCTCAAAGAGAAATTTGTGATTTTTTGTGATTCTCCTAGAGTTTCGCATATAAATTGCGGATTTCTTATATAATCAAACTGTAATTTCAGATTAATTTTGAAAATTTCAGTTCAGTTCAGATTTTTACTGGTCTGCGGTTTAGTTCAGATTTGAATTGGCATTTTTAAGATTAATAATCTGAACTAAACTGAACCGTTCAGGGCTTTAACTATATGATTTATAAGTAATTGATTATTCTGGATTGCTTTTATCTAGTTCAAAAACATGTTCTTTCAGTAATTCTGCTAACGTAGGGAGACAATTTCTATACTTAAGACAAACTTGCTTTTGATTATTGATATTTCGCTCTTTACAGCTAGGACATTATTTTTTGCAGTGATTGTTTAATCCTAAATTATCTATAAGAGAATCAATAACATTAGTCATGAACAATTTTTCTTTACATAGCAACTCAAGAATTTCAATAAGGTAAATGTGTAATTATTGATTTATCACTTCTTGTATTTCTGATGGAATTTTGAAAAGATTTTCATATTGTAACCTACTAAGGGAATTAAATATCAGGGTAAATTAGTATATTGAATACAATTCTGAGACTTCATATTAAAGGAAACAAAACTGGTAACAATATGAAATATCATTGTATTAATTTCTCAATCAAGAAAATTTTATTGTCCCTCCTGATCATATCAAAAGCTATAAACAGAAGTCCTTTAGGTAGGATTCATCTTTTCTGATAATTTGTCTAGCTAGCTTTGAAAATGAGAATAACTTCCTAAGTATGTAATATGACTGTCAACATTAATAATAGTTTCAATTGCACAATAAAATACTTAATAGTTGATATCACAAGATTCATTTTTGATACGTATTTTTTATGCCTAGACCCATATATTAAATCAACAGCCATTACTCTTTTATAAACTTTCTCAGCATTTAAGGAATCTATATTAAGATTATTTTGGGTTAATATTAGAGTTCTGGACAAGTCAAGTTAACTCACGAGTCAGATAAGTTAAGTAAGTTTAAATCAAGTTGAGTTTATGTTTTTTTTGACTTGATGATTTGTGAGTCAAGCTAAATTCAAGTTGAGTTAAATATTTAACTTGACTTGATTTAAACTCGACTTGATTCGAGTTGACTCAAGTTGACTTGAAATAGTATTATTTTTAGAAATGTTAAAATCCAATCTGATCCTAGTCTAGTCCCGAAACTCCTAATTCATAGAACTTAGATCCTAGAACTGGATTCTAAAATCAGATCCTAAAACTGCAGTTCTAAGACCGCAATCCTATAGAAAAATAATCGTTCAAGAAGAACGATAAGAAATCGTTCAACTTGAACGATAAAAAAATCGTTCAAGAAGAATTGTTTGCTTTCTTCGCTCTCCTCTCCCTTCCTTTTCCTTTCTCCCCTGATCTTTTCATTTTTTTATTATTTTTTTCAAAATTGAATCGAGTTAAAATCAAGTCGAGTCAAATTGAGTCAAGTTTAAAATTTATATAACTTGAATCAAATCAAATTGAAATATTTTATAAAATAAATTTAACTTGACTCAAAAATAGAGTTGAATAGAGTTAATCTTTAAACTCAACTTAACTCGACTTATTCAGAACTCTAATTAATATTTCAATAAACTTTATGACAACTTGATTACGTTTACTTAGCTATATCTGCAGAGTATAATTCAATAGATTTTTTAAGGAAAACCTATTATTATCTCTAATTAAAGATTCAATATTCTCATATTAAGATTCTAGTTCAATTAGTGCAATGTTAATAACTACTTGTATACGCTTACAATACTGAGATTTCTATTGCTTAACGAGCTTTTCATTCTTTTTGTATTATTTTTTTATATAGATCTCTTATTTGAGCTAACTCTTCGATATATTCATATAATCACTTTTTCAATTCTGATATTTTGCATTCTTGGTCTTCTATTTACTGCTGTAATTTCATAACATTGTAATCCATTTGACTTTCTTCAAATAATCTCTCAATACTTTCAAACTCTGTTGATAGGTATGGCTCATCATTGAGAATTGTCTCTTCGTAAATACTAGGATCTAAAGTAAGAATAGGATTATTATCATAATCAGTATTAATTCAAAGTTTTTTGTTTACATGAACAAGTGTAGGGTCATCTAAAGCTGTTAATAAAAGTATTTAGTAGCTATAATTTGATTATAATGTTTTTACAAATCAAATAGGAGTTTAAAGAAGAATAAAGGTCTGCAAGTTCAAATATAAAATCTTGATAAAGTATAAGTTGCTTAGCTATTTCTTTGCAACTAGTATGTTTTCAAACTTGTAACTCCTTCATCTCACAAGATTTTAAGTCCAGTTTACTATAATTACTAATTAATTTAAAAAATATGCAGAGAAGATCTTTGGCTCTTGGTTTCTTTCTAGGCAGTAAAGGCTGTGATATTGTTTTTTGAATTCTAGTATGCTAAAATTTTAGAAGAAAAATAAAATCAATATATTAACTTAATTAAATCAATTTAATACAAATTTAACAAAAATTCAGGTTTCATTTACTTTTTCAAAAGGAGTTTATTATGAATAAAACTTGAATGATTATGAAACTAGTGGTTTTTTACTCTCTGTATACATGATTATTAGTTGTGAATCAACATTGTGAAAAGCCATAAATTTTAGTTGAAGAGAATAAATATGGGCTAATCAAAATCTAAGGATTTACTATAGATCATTCTAGAATCAATGTTTATTTTTGATAAAATCCCTGACTGTAATAACTGGCATAGTGTGATTAAAATTATTGACAAGCATTTATGTGAGCAAAAATTCATTATTTTTAATCTAATTGTACCTCGCGAATATCTACACAAGATATGCATCAGCTGAGATATACCTCTCACTAATGAGTAGAATTTTCTTAAGTATTAAGGACGAAATGTATATTTTTTTCTGATTTCTAGATCATGTTCAGATTCACTATGCCCCTTTGCCTATAATTTCCTTTCATGAGTATTAGAATATATTTCCAGTTTTATAATCACATCACTATACTTCATTTTAGAAAGGATCTGATCAACAAGAGTGATAATTTTCCTATTCTTAGTGGAAATAATATCCTCTAGATTCTGGCATTTATTCTCTAATATATCAATGGATATTTTGGCAGACACAATAGTTTTTTTCATATTAGGAATTATACTTTTGAAGAAAATTACTGAATCTGATAATTGGATGACTTTCCTATCACTTTTTTCTAAAAACCTAGTTATGGCTACCGCACGAGATTTATATTGCTCTTGTAAGTCGAGAAGTTCTTCAATCTTTTTTTTCAATACCTGCTTTGATATACACAATTTCTCATTTTTTTGCCTTAACAAAGTTTCACAGTCGCTAGTAATAGGCTTTATCTTCAGATGCTCTTTTGCTTAATATAATTTTCAACTGCCTTATTTAATAAATCTTCTACTTCAAAATAGATACTACTTATCTGTTCTAGCAATAATAGATGTTTTTGTGATGTAAAACATTATCATATATCTATTTTAATAGAACGAGAAAACTGGTTAAGTTGCTTTATTACAGGTAACTAATAAAAAAATTTTTTGAGAATTTTATAGATTCAGAAATTTTATAAGAAAAATTTTGAGAATTTTACACATTCAGAAATTTTACAAGAATATAGTTATATGTATAAATGTTACGAGAGATCTGCTAAAAAATTCTGATCAAAAATGCATATAATATCTGACTAATAGTCAAGGAGAAAAAATCATTTGGCAAGGTATTCTGACACTAAAGAAATTTTGCCAAATTAATACATGATTATGTCTTTCGTGATATAGATAATAGATTTTTTATTAATATATTTTGCAATTGCTTGTCTTCCAATTTTGCAATTTTAGTCTTAAGTTCAGCATTTTCAGCCTTAATTTTATTATTCTCAGTCTTAAGCTTGCTAATACATTATTTCAACGAATCAGTCTTACTAGAACAATCTATTTTAGATTGCATACTTGCGTAATATAATTAATATTCAAAAATAAAAAATCATATGTTTTCCAAGATTATGCAGTCTCGCAAATTTACCAAAAAAATTTTATTATCTAATACATGCCACCTATATGAAAAACATGAATATATATATGAAATTAACTGCTAGAGTCGCTTTATTAATATAGGAAAAAATGATGTTACATATATAGTTCTATCTATTCAGAATTTACATTTAAGCTATCTTTATTTCTTTTAAATCTAACTGAGGGTGCATTAAGTAGTAAAGATATATTAACTATCAAAATGTTTCACAGAATTAGCAGAGTTTTACCAAATTTGTTACAATAGATGGATTTGATTATTGCATAGAGATTTCTGCTTTGTAAAGATGATAATAATGATACATATTTCCTACATCTCTGATAAAAACGTTTAAGCGTATTATTTGTCTGCTAACTTATATTCTAATAATTCCAAATTTACCTTTATCTAGCCTAGACGATTTATGCACCTAATACATCCTATCATTGATTTCACGCCATAACTTTATTTCATCATCCTTTTCCTTCTGCAATATGCAAGACAAGCGTGAATTTTTAATATATATGAGCTTGTATTTTATTCTATCATGCTTTATTATAAACATAATGTCTGATCGTCTTCCTGTCCGTCCTTCATCTTTCCTATCTGCACTAGCCAAACTTTATCATTTAGTACTAAAAGAATATTAATATTAGTCTAAAGGTTTTGAAATACCACTTACCTGCTAATATAAGACGACCTTCTTAAAGAAAGATCTTTTAATGTGACCTGAATAACAGAAACTATTACATTAGTTATATAAGTACCTTCATTTTGTGATTTTGTAAACTCAGAGTTAAAGGCAGGATTATTTCATAAATCGTTTAGAGAACCCAAAATTCTTGATGTGACATCTGCAAGCTTCTCATCTAATTCTTTTCATTTTCCATTATGCGAAAGTTTGTAATAAAATGCTCATATTACTCTTAGCAAAATTAACTATAAATTCTTTGCATTTTTTCTATATAAATTCCTAAAAGAGATGAAGGAATCATATTCTCTACCAGTTTTTAAAGATAATATAACAATAAATTAAAATTCATGTGATTTTAACGATCTCAGGTTATCTAAATTTTGCTAAGAAAAAATATGTAGCTGTATATGAAAAAAAGAATTTATCATAAAAGATTCCTTCAATTGTTCTGGTAATATATGTACCAGATCTGAATTATCACTAATTACTTGGTTGGCTAGAGAATCTTTCTAAGTCAACTTAGAAATAGACACTGCATTTATACCTGAAAATAAATGCTGGTAAAGCTGTGAAGTATCTTTTCTGAGTTTATCCTTCAATGCCTTAATATTTTTTTCAATTTTGTTTGAAATAAGAGGCTTTTCTCTATTCATTTTCACCGTACTAATATTACTTAAACTACAGACTATTTTAAAGCTAATTTTGAACTAACACAGATATACAATTAATTAGCCTAAGCATATATATTAAAAAAATTATCAAAAACGCATACGCTATCAGATTAAAATAAAGCTCTATTTTCGTATAATTAGCTATTTTAATACTCAAATAAAGAATTTATGTGATACTAAAATAATCATATTGAATTAAGTATACACCTATAGCCTAACTATTCTCTATACTACTGAAGAAAGAATCCTGTAAGTGGACTAATAGAATATTTAGTCTATAATGTTTTTTCCCTCAGAATAGTATTACTGTCTGCGTTATTTATCACTCATATAAATTCTAGTCACCAGTAACTCAAAGCTTGATATCTTATCTTTGATAGAATTTTGAGAAGAATAGTATGACGTGAGGAGTCTCATTTATATTAATTCTTCACAAATATTACAGCCCACTTGATAATACTTTTTAACTCATTTTGAGATATCTATAGATTGTCTTTAATCCTTTGATAGATATCAAACCTAGCGGTAATGTTCTCTTTCTCAACGTTTAACAAGAAATTGTAAATTTTAGTATATAAGTCAGTAGGCCATAGTAAAAAAGAATTTACAAGGTATAAAAATACTCAACTTCAATATATTACCCAGCTATTTTAAATCTCTCCATTCACATTCATGGTAGGAAAAGAACAGGAAACAGACTTTACGCTAAAAATTTTGTATTAGAAAATAAGAGCATGTAGAATATATATTGAAAATCTTAACATTTTCAAAGACGCTGAGAATAATGCATATACATACTTTTTTTTATTTCACTTGCCTGACCATTTAGCAATAAAGGTCTAGTAACATTATATAAATATACTTAGGTTAAAATCTAGTAGGAATAGCCTCTAACATCAGAGAAAATAAACTCATAAATAAATGCTATTAAGATAGATAGAAAAAATTTGAAATATTCTTGGGGGTCGATTTCTTGTGTGAAAATTGTTTTGTCGTATAAACAGTTTACACAGAATTACAGATTATTTGTAGAGTATCATCTATTATATCATATACACTTTAATGAGGATTACAAAATATGTTTATTGTATCATGTATATATACAGCTGTATTTTATTAAAATATAGTATTATTCGAGATTTGGGTCAAGGACTGATCTGAAAAATTCAGCATATAAATTCATAATTATCATCCAAATATAAGAAATTTACGGTAATATTTTTTCATAAATATGATATATATATTTTAATAGTGAATCGCATATAAGTTTTATTATTTCTGATAATTTATTCTTATATATCTCATATTCTGAAATTCTGATGAAGAATTCATAATTATATTTTTTATGAATACTATAATATTTGGGATTCTGTAGTCATTTTAACATGTCAAGCCAATATGTATCTCTAACAACTATATAAACTTGCTGATATAATAATTTCCTAATAAGTATGTATATTATAAAAGATAATTGTCATTATAATTGGACTCTCTTCTCATATATCCAACCAGTTTTCGCTAAAAAATAATATTCCTTATATCAAATTTATTCTGATTTATTATATCCTTCATTTTTTATACCTAAAAATTTTATATCATCAGGAGTATCATCATTTCTCACTGCTTTCTAAATTCATTTTACCAAAGATTCAGCTCTCTTCTTGTAATTCCTGTAAGCTCACTGAATAACTGTTGCATAGAAAATTTTAAAGTCATATTGATAGTAGTATTTAAAAATTAAGAATCCTTAAGATCGCTTCATAGTTTATTCTGAAATACTTTACTAAAATAGTTATACAGTATATTGGAAGATCTAATTTGAAATAGGTAGATTATGCATAGTATTTGTAGGTGATACATTTCACAGGCGATCATCCAGATTATATAATGCAAAAAACAAATTATATTTTAGTTGAAAGTAATTAAAATATTTTTTGAAACCAGTCAGTCAAACATATAAACAATTGTGACTTTTGTCTCATCTCTTAATTTTAACACAGTGCCTTTTGTGAATGATAATAAGTTATTTTGTTTTGTATACCGAGATGAGAAATATTTCGCCTGTATTACTTTTGCAATTTGATTATTGATAAGAAGTTAGTGAAATTATTTCTTGTTTGGTAAGTGAAATACAAGCTGGCTTGAAATTTAAAGTACTTAACATAGTATTTTTTACTACAGTTACTTTAGATTATGCATAATTTTTATAGTTAGCCGTAAAATTTCCATTACAATCATATGATACTGATGTCAATTTATTTTTTTCTGAGTGTAAAATAGATGGGAATGAAAGCACTAGCTGAAGACAATTAATTTTAGCCTCTCCTTCTAATATATATTATTTATATTACCAGATCTGAAATTCCCTTCTATCAATAGTTTGGAGAATTTCATTTCTTTTTGCATGTTCATTCAAATAGTATTTCCAGAAATACATCTTTTTAAGTGGCTATCATGACTGTAATGGTTATTATAAAAAGTTTCAGGTATGAAAACTAAGGAGTCACATACACTACAATATATATAATTTGTTCAATTAGTGTGAACTTTATTATTTTCATAAAGCTTTTCATACATTATAATATATCTATTCTTAAAAAGGATTCTTGAATTCTCTTCAAGTATTTTTCTAAATAAGCTATAGATACGGAAGCATCACATTTCTGGTATTTCGTGATCACGTCTTTTTGTTAAAGGCAATATTGCAACAAGTATTCTTATATATTCTTCAGAGCCTCCATAAGTATTATTTGCATCAATTAGCTTAGAATAGTTTCTATTATCTAAATCTATAATAGTGATTTAGTATATTATAACAGATTATAACAATTTTATAGTGTTTTTAGTGATTTTAGCAATTTCACTATTTTTTATTGATTTATAGTGATTTATAACAGTTTATAACAACTATATTATAATAAAATATCAGATTCATTTTTATTTGATTACAAGCATATCAGGATTTATATAAAGTCATATCTTAGGCTAAGCTAATTTCATATTTATATGCATATGCACAGCGTCTGGCTAAATCAGTTTATAGTATGATGTATATCATATTATACGTATCACTCTAGATCCTCTGCTAGTTTCTCAATAGTTCTAGGAGAGTTTCAGGAGCTGGCAAGTTTCTATAAATCACGAGATGATTGGCCAATCAAATTTTGGATTTTTTCTTTAGCCAGCATAACGGAAATTCAGAAAAATGATTACGAATAAAATGCATATACAAAAATGTATTGTCTAATGGTAGAGTCTGAACACAGTGTTCAAGATTAGCAAATTATTTTTCATGATATTTTGGCAATCAGTTATACACATTTAAAAAATAAAGCCCAATATGAACGGGATATGCAAATGCTTTATTATATGTTTGAGAATATACGTAAACGAAATTCTATTTTTTCTGGTGGTAGAGTCTGAACACAGTGTCTGAGCTCAACTTAATTGCACAGAAGAAATGGCACAGTATATTAACAACCCTTTCGTTTTAAGATTTTGGCCATTACATAATCCTTTTTATCCTTAGTTAGATTTAAGATGAAACCTGAAGGAGTGGATTTTATCCGTGCTATTTTTTCTTTGCCTATACTATTAAAAAGCTTATAAACCTTTTCAGATCTCTCTATCTTTTTTCACAAAACTTCGTTAGAACATTTTGTCTCAGGAATCGCTTCTTTAACCTCACTTTTGACTAATGCTAGGGATCCATCCTTACCATGTTTGAGTTTTAATTCTTTGTATCATTTAAATACAGCCTCCCCAAAATCAAAATAGCTGAAAATAAGACCTCGAGATGCACCTTCATTTTTAGAGATGCTTCATTGGTACAGGAAATAAAATATATGATTAGACTTTTAGTTGTGATACATAGATTTACCACACACGCGGATGCTTTTCACTATCTATACTAGCACCATCACTTCATTTGCTCCAATCATCAGTCAATATTTTGGATAGAAAAAATTGGTCATAGACGTCAGTTATAATTATATGAGATATCAGTATCAAAAGTTAATAACCTTAACTTAGTGAAAGCCCCGCCGAAATTTGTTGTATATTCCATATTGCTAATAAATTTCTCAGAAATCCTGAACGGAAATTTCATTTCAATGCACTGCAACAGACAAAAAAATATTCATACTTTTTAAAATTGCATAATGTCTTGTCGGCATTCCTATTTATTTGAGTTTGAGAAATATAAGCCTTATGTGTCGCACAGCTCGTTGTACAATATTGACAATAAATACTGCGCGTTTATTAAATCTGGATCTGAAATATAGTATGTAAACTCAAACTCAATTACAACCATACGAAATTAAAAACAAATTTATTAGGTGTAATATTCGCAATTTAACAAGTGTTGTCCCTTTTTTTCTTTTATTGATAAAAAATAAATTGCAAGAGTAGATGCTGATTGTAATACATTATATTTCTATCTTGTAAAATACACAGCACAGTTATACAAATTATTTGAATTTTAAATACTAATTGTAAAATTATTATCACTCAATAACAATTACACTATCTAATAAAGTATAATGATCAAGCAAACGAGTCAATTTAAGTTTCTCTTCATCAAACAACCTCCAACTTTTCTTAGCATCACAATGATATCTTGCCATCCCAAAGTCAATTAAGTAAACAACATCATTAGTATCATCAAGCAAAATATTTTCCTCGCGAATATCATTGTGAAGTACACCTCTATCGTGAATTGCATTTAATGCAAGAAGACCCATAACTCTTTGCCGTTCTGTTATATGTTTATAGTTATTTAAAGCAGAACCACAAGAGTCATGCCAATAGCATAATACATCCCACCGTAAAAGCCATAACACAACAAATTTGAAATATGAATTCCTTGAATATCAGAGAGAATTTTATAAATATTGACTTCTTGTTGCATTTCTTTCAAGATATGTGGGGTTTTTGATAGGTCAGCACACTTCAAAGCAATTGTATTTCCACGGAATTCACATAGGAGTGTCTTCCCACTTCGTCCTTGGCCTAATATACTCTTATATTTGAAATCTGCAAAGCTAAGATTCTGAATAGGAGGAGTCTGCCTTTTTTCGTTTGTACTAGAATATGGTTTCTTAGAAGCTATGACTGTTGTTCTTCCCTTCTTAGTTGATTTAGTAGTTGATTCGGAATAGGAGACTGACTGTCTTTTTCTTTTATCAGTAGTTACAACAGGATTTCTAGAAAAGAAATCTGCACATAAAACCTGAACCATATATGCATACGTTTTAAGGACCGGTGGTGATTGAGACTGTATTAGAAGGGTCTTTGAAATATAAAGTACTGATGGTTCATCAGCTGGTCGGCGCAGAAACCAGTGATGTTGATAGGTTGATAACACGCCATACTGAAGTTGAGCTTCTGCCATATAGGTAAAAGTCTGTCGAATAACATCTCTTGCATGTTCGTTCATTTCATAACGTTCGTTCGTTTCATCAAAATACAGGAATGTTTGTTCACCATCCAATAATAACAATTGTAAAACGTGCTCCCTCTTGATCTCGATTGACGCGATAAATTCATATGCAGCAAACATGGCAGAAAAATCCGGTATACCAGCGATAGGAACTGGTTGTCTCGAAAATTCATAGTCCGGCAAAAGGACGTTTAAAACTTGACAAATATTGTAATAAAAAGCATTGCGAATATCCTCTTCATTAATACAAGACCGGAAGTTGCCAAATTGTGGCCTTTCAAATTTCGGTTCATTGTCAAAGTGAAACTTATTAACTTCTTCGAAAAGATCATCCCAAAGACGAATCTCCGTTGGAAATTGATCACCTGAATATGTAGTATTCTGTGAAGTAATAACATTTTAACGTTACATATGTTTAATTAATTAATGACGCACAAATTAAATGAATAAAGGAATAATTTATTACACGTATTATCAGAACTTCCCTAACGCAAACCACTAAACCGCGTGGACATCGATGATACCCAATAGGTAACGGAATACATGATAACGCTTGTTCTTGACTAAGAAGCCCTAAAAAAGTAAAAAAATAACTTTAGTTACTATGAAAATTAACTGCCTCCGTTGAATATAGAACTTACTTTTTCTATTCAAACTATCAACTAACGTTGCGACCCTTCTTGCTGGTCCATCAGGGAATCTGTAAGGTTCAGCACGAAGTATTTCCCTAGTTAATTGAAGGAAGTCAGAACCGGCGACCCTCTGATCACGAATTTTATTATAGTCAGTTTTGTTGAGGTTTAAGTTCTTTGTTCGTAAAAAATTAATAAGTTGTTCTGTACTATATCTTTCCACGTTTTCTACCGAGGGATCAGACATTTTAAATATAGTGGGACAAAAGCAGGTCAGCAGTTGTACAGTTCAGAAAAAAGAAAAATTTGCATTAAAAAATGTGGTATATATAAGAAATTTATGGTCGCACAAATGAGTCAGACGACATATACTGCGCCCGACTTTTGTGTTCCGTTGCATGTGACGAGATTCATGTGTACCATCGTACGTGTGATGATGGTCAGTAATTTTTTTGGCAAAAGATCAAAATGAGCAAGAAGAGTAATATCTCCGAAATTATCATGACGTCTGATAACAAAGATTTGATTAGATAGTCTCAACTCTCAAAATTGTCAGTTCGAATACCATTATATTTTTATCTGTTGGGTATTTTCAATGATTTTTATGATGTTTTTGATTAATGATTTTAGATATAATGTAAGTTAGGTTTGAGAATAACTAACTAGCTTCTCACTCTATTTTATATTTTGTAATAGGTCTAAGAATAGAATTTGGAATACACTTTTAAAGAAAACTATGCCAACAAAATGATCTTATCACAAAGATCAATCAACACGCACTTCTTAAAATAAAAAAATTTTCACTATCCTTATGTAAAGATTGACTGATAATACATAATTTTATTGAATATATGCTGAAATCTTTTAACTGTACAAGTAAAAACTGCGCATTTTTTCAGGTGATTGATCTCACATGACTGGCCTATGCTACAATTGCAAATTTGAATTTATTGCTTGACAATATTCCGTTTCATTTTTATACCATTCACCATGTAATCCATAATTCCCATGTTTTCTGTCACAAATAGGACATGGTGAGTCCACGAGCAGATACAAAATTATAATTATCAATTCCTTTGAATCTATTTTGGAATTTTAAGTATAGAAAGTACTTCAAGATGGATTTGATAATTAATTCTGGATCGGATTTGGCTTTGAAAGTGATAGACCCTTTTTCTGACTTCGAATTTATAAAATGATGACCTTCTGATAATTGTCATAGCTCATGCCCAGTTTCTTTTTTATATTTTTTGTATAAGCTAGACTGAATCTTATCCGTCAAAATGTTTGGTAACCCAGTTAATTTGGCATACTAATCCAGGTATTTAGGAGTTAATATTTTATTGGATTTGCTCATGTTTCCTTTTTTCTATGATCACAGATCAATTTAAATCTCTTTTTTCTCTTTAGTTCGAAAAATAAATCATTTTCTGCAGGAGGAGGGATAATGAGACTATGCAGTTATCTCAATTTCACGCTGTTCACATTTAATAAAGTAAGATCTGGATTTATACATCCTTCTATACTTTCCTTATTATCATGATCTAAACTGCATAATGGGCATGATATCTTATTAGTAATACTATAATAATCGAAATTTTCATTACTAAATTCTTTATATAAAGCAGGATATTGGTCTAATATTTTGTTGCAAAAATAGGAGCGGTCATGGAGTGGACTCTTAGATTGAGAAATAGGTGGTTGAGATGCAGGTGAAATATTTACTCCAGACTTTGAAGTATTAGTATGTAACAACTCAGAAATTTTCTTATCACTTCCTGAACTGAGATCAGGATGTGACAATTCAGAATTTTTTTCATCATTTAGCAAAATGCCTTTCAGCTGAGCACAAGTGAACGATTCTATCTTAATGCTATAATCAACTGATATATTATCTATGATATACTAAATGTCTTCATATGTTATTTTTGAAATACTGCTAACAGAAAATGAATGTACCTGATAAATTTTACCCATGCCTATTGCATCAAAAAGTTTTCAGAGTTTCTTGACCTACTCGATTCTTTTCCATAAAAGTGTATCATCAGAAATATCTGTAGAAAGCTAAACTTTAACCTCTTCATTTAAAATTCTACTGACGGTATTAGATTTTGGGTTAACTTATTTTTCAGATGCTATCTCATCTCATCTCTAAATAAGAATTTTCTCAAATTGATAATAATACTAAATAACTTCTTAAGTTATATGATTAGTAAGGACAACAGTATCGCAAAGTTTTTCATACAAAAGAGAAAAAGGTTAGCGTTCCCATCTCTACTGCTAAAGAATCACAACTTTGTATTGTTTGCTTTAGGTAAACATCTAAAGAATTCAAGCCTGATTCATCTATAATATTGGAACAATTAGTGCTTGAATCTGATTCCCTTTGAAAAGATACTAAAGGTATCAAATCATTCCTGAACACTTCCTAGATGAATTTTTCTTTTTGTTCTTTCTTGCAAAGTGTCTTTTTGTCAACAGATATCTGTTTACCTTTTTCAGGGAAGATGAATTCCATCTTTGCAAGTTTCTTATCCTGCTTTCTTTACCTTATCCCATTACTAACAATTTTCTTATACACAACATCTAGAAAAGAGTTCATCATCTTTTTCTCTGATGACTTAGAATTAACAGATACCATTTCATTCACTACTATTGAGTCTGGTATGTTTTTAGAAGAGGAATCACTTCGTAGTTGACTAGAATCTTATTCTAACTTTATAACTCTAGTCAAATTTAACATTTTCAGCATCACACCTCATATTTTTAACATCACGTCTAGCATTTTTGACAACAATATCTATTCTAGCTTTTTCTAATTCTTCGATTCTACTCTTGAGCTCAGCCCTTAGCTTTGTAATCTCATCTTTAGCCTCATCATACTTGACCTTAAACTTAGTATTCTCAACCATAAGTCTAGTGTTTTTCTGCTTAAGTAAGTCAATTTCAGATATCATTTTAAAAATATTTTTATCATTATATACTTGCATTCAAAATAAAAAAAATTATGATCACATGTTTTTCCTAAACTCGATTCAAAAAGTTTTGTCAAGAATTTTTTATTAATAAGATTTATGACCATTATACAAGTAGGTATCATCATTATGATAAACTTATTCATTGTCTCTCTCTTTCGAGATGATGATAAATTTTTTGGCATACTTGAAACAATAACCTGTATAAGATAATGTAGGTTTATCACATATTCTACATGAAGATTTTAGCATATTATTTATATCTGATTTCCAGTGAAGCAAGTATTCCGCCAAATAAGTATAAATACAGCTACAAATACTTTCATCTTTTTTAATGTGAAGGCAGGTAAGATAATCTATTTATTATATTCTTGCACCTCACATTATAGAATTCAAATTTCAAAATGAAAAATCTGAATTGAAAAAAGTATAACATAAACAAAAAATTTATATTACATTATATTACTTGCATTTCTATGGATACACAAAAAATAATACTTAATATTTTGTTAGACTGATGGATTGATCCAAAAGAAAAGCTATTCCAGAAGTTGATTTATGAAGGTTATAAATATGCTAATAGACTTTCAGATTATTTAGAAGATATTAGGACTATATATGTTAGCGAATTTGAATTAGACCCTTTAGTAGACTTCTATCACTTAGCTTTAATTCTGCTTCTATCTATTTTAGTGAGTAGAGCAGATATTTGTAAAAACTTTCCTATTAATATAGAATCTGTTATCATGAGGAGCAAGTCTATTTACTCTCGAAAAAAATAAACATTTCATACTTCAGAATCTAATTTACAAAAATTATTCTAATAATAGTTTGTCAATACTAATTAGAATGTTTTGGGATCATAAAGAGATGAGAACTTGGAGGGATGACGTACTTAAAAATTTTTCTATTATCCAAATTTAATTCCTTCAAAGCACAGATCAGATGCTTTATATAATATATTTATCTTGGTGAATATTTTGGAGTCAGAACATATATTGGCTCTAGCACGAATTTAAGGTATGATTATTATATAATAAATTGTTTATAGTCCTAGAATAGCACTTCTATGACTATATATTTTTTCGCTTATCATATATACCTATAAAATTCAATTTTTTATTAATATATGCAAAAATAAATACAAAGTTCAGAACATAGCCTATGATACATAATGTCTATACTAAAATACATGATTAATTGCTACAGCCTATAACTCCTTATTTTTTCTTAATTTTTTCTTTTATACAATGCTTCTTAGTTACAGGCTTATCACTAACTGATATCTTATTCTTTAATAAATCTATTATAACCTCTAAAACCCTCTTCACATTCTTACGCAATTCAGTTAAATCTTTAAGAACATCCTTTATTAACGAAATTTGATACTCAGTTCTACTAATACAGTAGATAACCTTGGTGCTATGCAGGATAAAATACCAGTCTGTGACTACTGTGATGATACCATAAACATATTCATAATCAGATTTGAACACATTGTTAGCCTTACATTTTTTCTTGACCATGTCTAGATTCATCTGACATAAACTACGACATTGCATCAGGTTCTGGGCTACTCCTTTGCCTGACTGGTTTGCTTTCCCTCAGTAATACAAATTATTTCTTCGAGTATCTCATCCAGCATTTTCTTAATCATATAGTCAATACAGCTGAAGCTTTCTGTGTCAATTATTGTTAACTGAGGCAAGATGATCAAACCATTAAATTAAAGTACTACCAGTCACCATTAGACTATGAAGTTGCCACCATATTATACAGAAAACAGTTGAAATAATACTATAAATGCAAAGGAGCTACTTATAAGTAGGTTATAAAATCACTATCAAATTATGAATAGTAGGTTATAAAGTTACCACCAGATTATGTAATTAGATTATGATATCACTATTATATTATAAAGTTACCAATAGACTATGAAGTTACCATTATATTATAATGTTACTGGTAGACTATAAAGTTACTAACAGGCTATGAAGTTACTATTATATTATAAAGTTACTAGTAAACTATGAAGTTACCTTTATAACTTAATCTAAGTCGCATATGACTTCATAATATAATTATATTATAATGTCATATGCGATAGATGTATATTACATAATTATATAAATTTATATTAATAATTACTATATATACATAAAAAATATGTATAGGTGTATTTTGTGTAGAATGCGTAAAATACAAATTTTTATATAATTAAAGATGGCGTTGCAACATTGTAACACTTGTTTGTCACCTGTTGCAACTTAAATTTTAATAATGTTGCAATTTATTGCAACATTGTGATGCTTATTTGTCACTTGTTGCAACTAATTGAGGCATCATCTTTACATATAATATATTATTTACTTTATTTTTACAAAATATTATTATTTTAGATATAATAGAAAGGTATTATATAAAAGAAAAGGTTAAGAAATATGTTATTTTAAATATTTATTGAAAGTTTTTAAATTAAACAATTTTTTATTATTAATTTATTTTTTTTATAGGTATTTTAAATGAATTTATATTTTAAAGAGCAAAGTATTCTTATACTTGATAATATATAAATTTATTATAATAAAGTTCTTATAGATTTTATTAAAGAATTTGATAATCAAATTGAATTTTTATTCTTTATTCTTTAAATTTTAATCCAATTAAAACTTATTTTCTATTATAAAGTCATTTTTATAAAAATATAAAGATTTTGTTTATTCATATAGTAATCCTAAATATCCTCTTTTAATAGCATATTCTCAAATTACTTCATAAATAACTGTGAATTTTTAAAAGTTTAATTTATATATAATATAAGGATGCAAATTTATAGATTATAAATAAAGAAAAAAAGTAATTTTATTATTTCATATTCAATCTTTAATAAAGAAATCATTAACATATAATATTGATTTTATTGTTTTATAACATTAAATAAAAGTAACAATTATATCTTTATTATATTCTTCAAATATTATTATATTTATTGTTAATATATAGTTAGATTTATTTATAATGTTATATTGCAACACTAAATACTTTATGTCATTTAATTTTATTTATATCTAACTAGTCAAATTTAATATTCATAAGATTATAAATTTGATTTATAATGATTCATTTATTTTCAAAAATATCTTTGAATATTATAAATTTTTTGATATCATTTTGTTCTTTTAATTTTATAAAAAATTCATCATAAGATAGATCAGTTTGAAAGAAGTAATATATTTGATAATAAATTTGGTAAATTATTTATAATCAGATTCTATGCAAATAAAATTATTTGTAAAGAAATAAAAAAAAATGTGAAGTTTGAATTTTAAGTTGTAAAAGCAAATGTTTTGAAATTTTCTTTAATGCTAGTAGATTATAAAAAAATTGATAAGTCAAGATTAAGTATTATCTGTAAAATTTTAAATTTAATATAAACAAAAAAAACTAGTTAATTTTTTTTTAATAATAGTATAATTATTTATAAATAATTGCAATTTTTTTAACTTAATATTAAAAATGTATTACAATAAGTTTAATGTATCTTCTATTATTAGTAAAGTATAATAAATTTATATTACTCTTTTAGTTTATGAATTACAAATCTTTTCTATTGTAAAGTTGTAGAAAAATTTATTTAATTCAGAATTGTATTCTTCTTTTTATATAATTTAATATTTTTATTTTCTAAGTTTTCAAAATTTAAGATTTTCTAAAATATAAAATATTTCAAAATATAGTTTACTGAACATGATAAATAATAAGTAATTTTTACCTTTCGCTTTGCTTATTTTTAGACTTTTTTTTCTTCAAAAAAACTATAATTATCATATTTTTCTTTCATTTAACAGTTTCTTATAATCTAAAAGAAATTTTTTATAATCTAATATATATATTAATTGGATTTCAATTCCTATAATTTTTCTGATTTAAATAATATTAAATAATCTAAATACATGATTTTTTTATTACCAATTAGCTTTTTAATATAATAATAAATATTAAGAATATCATCTAATAATGATACTTTTATTTTTAACTATTTGGAAGATAATATTAAACTGATAGGAGATTCTATAACTAAATTGAATAATACAATTTATTCTTCTACAGATTTTTCACTTAATTTAAATTTATACTTATCATCAGTTTTATTTATATTAGTACTATTATTTTTATTTTTATTTTTACATAAAGTAGAAAATTTTCTTTTTCTTAAAAGTACTATTATAAAACAATTCAAAGAATAAAATGAAAATTGTATTGAGATTTAAGAAATACTTAAATCAAGTTACGCTCTCTTGAATATACTCAAATTGCTTATATGATAGTTAAGGTATTAAAATTTAAGAGTATATTGTTTTTACTTTATCAGTTTAATTACTTTTACTTAACTTGATAATTTTATTACATAAGCATATTTTTTTTAAATACTAAGTTCATTCTCACAATAAAGGCATTTTTTGCAGCCAAGATAGGTATCAATAAGATATTTAATAAGTGTCATTATGTGTTAAATAAAACGCATCTTTAAATAAAATGAATAAAAAATATAAAGTGTGAAATTTTATTACTTTATGATTTTTGTGTAACTAAATGATATAAATGTGGGATAGTTAAATTTAATGCATAATTAATTCTGCATATATCATTTTAAAATGTCAATAAGTTAAATATTACTTCATTCTATTTTTCTTTGAAAATATTGCAAAGATTCTAAGAAATATATTATACAAATAAATTAAACCAATGAAACTTATCAAATCTTAATCATATATCTTAGTTTACCTTATCTAATATTGTTAGAGAATATGAATATAGACATAGACTGTCTGTTCCCTGACTATTTCAGACATTGACATAAAATTTTTATGTTTAGAATATTTAGACATATTAGCTAATCATCACGTAATAACTATATTTGTATTGATCAATAAAATTTTAAAATTGATATTTTATAGGTATAATTTTGATCTTAAATTTTAGATTATTCTAAAAGATTTATTATTAGGAAGATGAGAAAAATATTTATAGTATATCTTGAAGTGAATAATCTAGTTTCCTATCAAAAAGGCAAGTTTATTAGAAGAATTTTTTTATTATTATATAATTTAAAAATTATAGATCAAATAGATAAAATTATTTATTTACTCTTTAGGATATTTTTATGATAGACAAATCTTAATCAATCAAAAGTAAGTCTATTTAAAAGTATAAAAAATATTAATAATTTCTTTAAAAAAAAATTACAATAACTTATACCTTTAGGCAGTGTTGTACAGCGAACACTGTCCGCTAAAATCGGGCAGACACGGACATTTCAGAATATGTTTGATATTAGCCGCAGTTTATACTGTGCCTTAAAATGATCGTCAACTGCGCCAAATATCATACATGTTAAACATGTAATACATGTATCGTTTAGTCGACTTTATATTATATGTATCGAATAGTTTACCTTTTAATATAAATATTATATAGTCTTATTTTCATTACTTATATTAT
>CAJVPP010000972.1:0-23985 GCA_910592005.1 Funneliformis mosseae | reverse complement strand
ATAAATTGCAGATTCCTTATATAATCAAACTGTAATTTCAGATTAATCTGAAAATTCCAGTTCAGTTCAGATTTTTACCAGTCTATGGTTCAGTTCAGATTTGGATTAGCATTTTTAAGATTAATAATCTGAACTGAAATTTTTAGTTCAGATACAGATTTGCATCTAATCTGAACTGAATTAAACTATTCAGAGCTTTAATGAGAATTGTATCTCATTATTAACAATTACTTGAACTATAATTTATATTTTCAAATTAATACTAGGTATAATAAAAATAGATATTATGTGATTATACTATAAATATTATTATATATTATTATATTATAATAGTATAACTATAATATTTATTATTTTGAACTCATCTAAAAAATGAGTAAGTGAAGAAGTATAGGATCTAACTTTATGAGAACTACTTACCAAAAATTTTTTATTCATTTTATAAAGTTTTTTAACAAGATTTTTATAATGCTTTACTTAGTATTGATTTATAATGAAATTTACTAATAGCATTATAAAGATTCAGTCTATATATTCTAATTTTAAATTTTTTTCTAATAATCCAATATTATATAGTTGCATCTATTTTAGTAATATAGTTAAAAAATAAATTTCTTTCATAATCTTATTTGATAGTTTTCATAATGAAAAAAAAATTTAATTATTGATAAATAAAATCATAATCAATATATTGATTACATAAAATTATACTTTTCAAATAATTTGTTTCTTTTAGCTTAAATATTTACTCTCTATAGATATTCAATTTAATAAGAAGTAATTTATCTTTTTAATACTTTGAACTTAGCTTTTTCAGTATGATAACATAAATATATTTATTTTATTATTCTTGTATTATTTTATTTATCTTTTTTCTTCACTAATTTTATTTTATAATTTTTAATAGCAGTATATTTTTCATAAAATTTGCTATATAATTTAATTATGAAAGATCTTACTAACATAAAATTATTCTTTTTTTTCTCAATAATATCTTCAATTTTTATTATAAGATATACTATTAAACTATCATAATAAAAAACATAACTAATATTAAATATATTCTAATTACCTAAAAAAAATATTATTACTTAATCTTTTAATATCAAAAACATTTTTCTATGCTATTATATTTAATAAAGCTTCTAATTCTATCTTGAATATTTTTTCTATATTAAACAATTACAATTTAAAAATGAAGATAAATTGTATATAATTAGTTTAAAAATAGAAAACAAGCTATTTATTATTGAAAATAAAGGTAAAATATATATTTAGTTAAAAAATAAAGGTCATTAATTCAATAAGTAAAAGAAAATAAGAGAGTATGAAAAACTAATACTATAATTATGTATGTAATATTATATATATATATAATAACTATAAATATGTGTGATAATTATAAATATATATAAAATAACATGTGATTTGATCACTCAAAAAAATTAAGTTACTAAGATAAATATAAAAAGGCTAACCTAGTATAGATTTTTGACAAGTTATATATATAATTTGTAATATCACAATATATATGCATATGTAATATATGGGAAGCAGTCAGTAGAAAAGGAGGAAATCTACTTTTTAGTCAAAAATTTTTTTATTGATTTATTCTGCTGATCATAATCATGTGAACAAAACTAGCTTAATAACTAAAATTACTCAAAATTTGTAGATTTTTCTCTTTTTTATTAACTATTCCTATATGATAAAATTATATAGCCAACTACAATTTGCCTAATAAATAAATTAATTATGTAAAATTTAAACATAAAATTTAATAATACTTAAACTTTTAGCATTTTTAAAATTAAAAATTATTTTTCTTTATATTAATATAAAGAAATTTATATTACAAAAATTTATATTATGTGATTTTAATCAGCATTATAGAATTTAAACGAATTAACATTTTTTGAATAAAGACCTAAAAAAAATTTTTAAATTCCTAAAATACATAGTGAAATGAAAAAACTAAAAACACGCTATTAAAGTAATAAACTATATGAGTTGAGAAAATGCTGATCATATGATTTATCATAATTTACAATTTTAAATTAAGAAAAGCATAATTTTCCTTTAAATTTCTAAAGCAAACTAGAAAAAATTAAACTAATTCTAATTTGTAAATCATACAATTACATTTATAAGGCTTTTTTTCAACAAAAAATTTGAAAATTTGAAACCTTTTATCTCATTATTTATTGTAAATATCAAAAATAGTGATTAAGTTTCTTAATAATCTATTTAAATCACAAACTAATTTCATTTCAAAATAAACAAATGATTTTAAAAATTATAAATTAATTCATATATCAATCGAAATTATACTACAAATATTTAAACATTTACAAAAACAAGGAGATAACTATTCACTTTTTTCTTGCTTTTTTGTAAATAAATATTGGTATAATTGTGTTGCTTCTTTATTATGAGAGAATCCTTTTAAACAGAAATCTGTTAATATTCTTATCTAAATACTTTTTTACCTATATTAAGAAGTTTTACATATAACAAAATAATACAACAAAATAATAAATTCAAGATGATAGAAATATATTTATCATATCTTGGTAAAGATGATTCTGATTTATTAAAATCATATAACCTTAAGCTTCCTACTTTTCAAAGAAGGATGCTTTTAAATTATCTCATATATCTAAAATATCTTAATTATAATGATTTAGAAAACACAATTAACTTATATTTGACCAATAGATTTTCTGATTTAAAAGAGAACAGAGTAAAAATTTTAAATTATAACAAAAATACTCTTCAAATTAATTTTACAGCAATCGATAAATCTAAAAATTCTTACAATAAAGATCAAGACCATAAATTATGAAATTTTGAATTTATAAAATTTTTCAAGCAAACAACCTAATCTCATAAGAGTTGAAATGAATTATGTTGATTCATTAATACTGATCTCTAAGAAAATCGAATATTTAGTAAAATTAATTTCATTAAATTGTGATTAAATCTGTTATTTGGATATTAGTTTAAACCCTACAGTATATTCTCTCGATATTATTCATTACATAGCTAATATGATTAAAGCTCAAAAATATTTAATAGAATTTAGTATATCTTTTGTAAAATTAAATTTTGATCCAATAATGTTTGCTTTATTATCTCAAAGGTCTAGTTTAAATTCTGTTAGATTTATTAACATTAATTTTACCGAGACATCCAACAATCTCTTAAAAGAATTTAATATTTTAAAAGATTTAAATTTGGTTCATTGTGATGAAGTTTGTAATGATATTAATGATATTTTAGAAATTGATTCAATATTTAAAATCAAAAAGGTAAGAAATAATAAATAAAATAATTATTTTTAAAAAATTTGTGGAATTTGATTTTGGGCGTTCTCAAACATCTTCCTCAATGCACCAGGATCAATTTAAATAAGGTTTTCAATCAATGTAGAGCGGCTTCTCTACATTCTTAAGTTTAAAATGAACCAAATTAATAAAAGATTAAAAGGACAATTACCAAGCGACAGGAACACCAATGAAAATTGATAAATTTTAGCCAATCAACGTAAAAGAGATTTCCATATTAATTGATAAATGTTACACGGAAATTTGATGTATGACGATGAATCATTGCGGGTCCAATGTTTTTCGAATATTAAAATTAAACAATGTAAATTTTTAAAATAAATAATCACACGCACTTATTAATAGCTCGCATGCTAAGTTTAATTTTTTAAATCATCGTATTTACAAAAATAGCTAGTTTCTTTCCCTAAAGCGGTGCTTCTTTGTTTACCAAATTTAAAGAATCAAAAGAATTAGTTATTCATTTAAGAATAGTAATGATTGACGTATTATTTTTTCTACGAATATTTTTCGATTAGAATGATTGAATCGATGTTAACATGTAAGTAAAGCTCCAAAAAAGCGTTGTTTTAATAATTTTAGGATTTATTTTATTAATTAAAGAAAAAATATAATTATCGAAAAAAGCTCCTTCTTTAAGAATCGATGTAGCGAACCATTATAAAAATGAATCTACGATCAAACAATTGTAGGAAGGCATATACATAAGTTTACATAGTTAAGGTTTCAGATTAACCCAATGTGAAACACAACGCATTAAATTTCTAAATTTAAAAATATAAATATATATATGTATATTTTTCTTGCCTGAAATTATTTTTTTTTTTCTTCTTCTTTTTCTTCTTTTGATATTTGAAAGCAAGAATATGAAAATTTTAGGCCTATTCTGTTCATTCTTTAAAAGAAAATCAAAACATAAAGAAAAGAAGTTCACAACACCTGCGCCAACTTTGCCAACAGAGTGCATGAAAAGAATATTTCAACATATTCATGATGATTCCACATCAAAATTATATCCTTCTTTATTGGTAAATAAATATTGGTGTAAAAACGTTGTGACATTTTTATGGAATCGACCATTCCAAATGTGCCCAAAACATAATCGATACAAGCTTATCAGAACGTTGTTAACGTTCTTTAGTTTAGAAGAGACCACATTAATCAATTCTAAATTAAAGGCTTATAACATTCTAATACCTGCGCGACCTAATCCCATATTTAATTATTCTTCCATGGTACAAGAAATTTCTTATATGGATTTAGAAACCTTTGTTAAATCATATTTAACAAAAATAACCACGGGATGTTATAATGATATCCAAAAAGTACAAATTCTTTTCATCACCATTTCATTATTTCAAATGTTCTTACGACAGGGTACCAACATTAAAATTCTCGTAATTGATAAAGAAATTTATACGATGGATTTACCAGACATTTCTATTTTTACTGAATCACACCCTTCAGGTTCCACTAACCTCTTTCAACTTAGAATCGATTATAATAGTATTAAGATTCGTAATATAATTCAATTTCTAAAATATATTTCAGATGTATGCAAGGACATTCAGATTTTAGAATTTAAATTCAACATAAATGCTTATAGTGATGAATTATTACAATCAATTTCCAATACCATAACTAAACAAAATAATTTACGAGAATTTAGTTTATCAAATACAAAACATATTGGAATCGAATCAGTGATGATGTCATTGCTCGTTCATGTTAATACGCTAACTTCAATTTCATTGGCTTTCCTTAATTTGGAACAAAAATCCATGGACATTCTTTTGAATCTTAAACAATTAAAAGAACTTAGGATATGGTTCTGTGAAGGATTAAATCATTACTCTTCGATTCACAGATTTGAACTCAACACGTTACATTTGGTGGAATTATCTTCCTCTGTGAAAACAAGACGGATTACACAATCCATCTTGCAATCAACAGGAAATTCTATTACACAATTAGGATTTAACATTCAATATATAGAAAATCTTGATATAACATTAACTTATTGTCCAAATGTTGAAGAAATAATTCTTTTTTATTTGTCTAATGATAAACAAAATAGAAAATTTACCACTAAAACTACAAATAGAATGGTAAAATCATGGAGAGAAAGGTTATCATCACTTACTTTTAAAGAAATCTCAATTAGAACTTTAATCGTTAACAAACTAGAATAACAGTTTTTTTTTCAAAAAGAAAAACTTTTAAACAAGTGCTTCCTTTATTATGAGCTTAATTTGGTACGATTGAGGTTTAATAATTCCGAGACGATATGGATCATGTTAATACGCATTTCAACGATTAAATTTCGATCTTGAATCGATTATATATAATTGTATAATTTAATTTATTACTTAAATATTTATTTTAACATTTAATAAATTCAAATAGTAAAAAAAAAAAAAAAATAAAAAAAAAAAAATATTAAATATTAAATAATAATGTACAGTATATAAATTATATCTATTTTTGTAATATTTGACGTCTAGATATTAAAATCATAAGTCTTGTGATTTGATTTTAATAGCGAATGACCCAATCTAATTTATTAAATGGTGAAAAAAAATATATATATATATATATATATTTTTTCCTCAAAAATAACATCTATCTTAAAGTGAATAATATAATATACACACATCTACGTATCATACCAACGCTATAACTCATCGGATTCATTGAGATTAACGACAACTTTATATTCATGTTGTAAATCTTTGATCACCTCCAATTCTTCATCATCAAATTCTTTCCTTCCACAGATACCAAAGTATTTTAAAATTCTCTTCTTTTTTACCAAATCGCGTATAATCTTAAAATGTCCAAGATGTAATTTCGAATAATCTAAGATCAACACGCTGACCGGTGCCACACATTCATCGCTCAATAATAAATCATCCAAATGTTTAACAGAGAATCCACATTTTAATTTCAAATACCAGCAGCTTGCTGGTAAATCTCTACCGTGAATATTTAATTCCTCGTATTCACTATTCTTTGGACTGATACTAATTATTAATTTTTCAAGAAATATTCCATGAAATAATTCACGTAACATCATCATTCCCGAGGACCCTTCAAAGTTGTTGTTGTTGATGAAATAATCACGGAGTTTCAACGTGGTGGCGTTTTGACAATAACGTTTCGTGATGTTGATGATTTCTGGTGTGATCAAATCCAAACACAATTCTCGACACGTTGTACCAAGTGGAGAAGCGAGGATAATGGTGGATATCTGGGAATATATCGGAGAACATCCAATGCTTAATGATTTCAAAATCAACCCGTTGTTATCAAAGAATGATGAAGAACCCAAACGACTCGCCAAAGGTAAACTTGAACTGTCTAAACCTATACAATGGGATATGGTAAGATCTTCTAACCTTACACAAGAAGTTAACGCGTGTAAATTGACATTATTAAAATTAACGTTCTGAAATTTCATTGAAGTCAAATAATTAGAATGTTGTGATAAAAGTACTGGCAGGATGACATCTGCACCGATTCTCGCACCAGATAGATGAAATGAATGGATTGACCTTTGAGCTCTAATTATGGAAATTAATAAATCTATTAAAGTTGGATTACTTTCAAAATAAGGTAAGGTAACGTTCAAATGATTTAATCCCGTACATAAAGAAGGAAAGGATTGTAAAAATTTATAAAGATTTTCGGAATTTGGATCATAATTTAATGTAAGTTTAGTGATTTGTGATAAACCAGGGTAAACCTTTGAAAATAAATCTATCTCGGGGAAAATGTCCATTTGCATAAAATGTTTATCAAACCTAAATGATTCTAGATGAAAAGAAGGATCGGTTATGTTTTTGGTTAAAAACAATTTACAAATTGATCTTGCTATCAAGGTAGTCAGTTTATAAGTGTTACGTCCAATGAATGATTTACGATAATGTTTTATTCCGGAATCAACCGAATGATATAAATCCATGTATGATAACTCTTTTAAATATATGGAGTAATTAATTAAACTACGAGACGAATCGGGAATTCTAATTCTATATTTTAACAGTTGTGAATTTAAGTAGGATCTTTCTTCTCTTGAAAGACACGTGATAAAAGTTCTAATAAGTTTATACCTAGAATCTTTTGGTAATTTGCTAAAAGGTCTTGACCATAATAAAGGAACAACATCCCTACACCATGCGCGACAAACCAAAAGGCAAGAAAATAGTCCTGAATATCCATCATCCTCCACATTCTTGAAGATTTGTGAAAGACATTTTGTTGGTAAGGATGATAATTCTGTGGTTGAACTAAATTCCATAGAAAATTCCCTTAACCTAGGTTTCTCCGAAGGTTCCTCGTTTGCAAACCCATGTTCATAATTCCCTAAATCATCAAAAATTTCCTGACCACGATCAATCTCGATAAAAGCTTTTGAGGATGCTTCTTTGGTGTTTAAATCTTTGTTCTTCAATAATTCAATTATCTGACGAAGCAAAAAGCAATAATTTGCCATGATGTTATTATTTATGATATTTGTTTGTTGTTTCGAACTTTTTAGCGCAAAAAAAAATGAATATTTTTTTTCAAAGAAAAAAAATAATCCCACCAGAGTGCGGAGTATGTTACATTTATACATCCTCATCCCATACAAAGTACAAGATTAGTATTGGTGAAATTTAAATGTTGATCACAAATCAAATGATAGTTCCCAACAGAACCAGATATAGTCGACTGAGCCAATTCCATATAAAGATTTTTTTGTTTAGTCGTGCAACTTTACACCAAACCTTTGCCCATTATGAGGAGGAGGTTTCTCGATACCCTGCATCACAGCGCTATTTTGGAATCAACATCATTTTCTATTCATTTTCTAATTCGTTTTCATTTTTTTCCGAGTTTCCTTAAATTATAAACCTTGAGTCAAATGATCGAAAATTATTTATATAATTTAAGCAAAGATCGCTGCTAAGGATCCCATGTGACCTAAAGATCCCAAGAAGGTTTATGTAAAAAAAAAAAAAAAAAAAAAAAACGGCACGGACAATTTATAAACGATCAATCTATGTACAAAATATTTAAAATTTCTCGAAAATAAACTTTTTTTTAGCGGCTTAGCGCATATACTAAATAGAAAACACCGATACTGAGGCTTTTGCTATGTGATAAGCCATCATTGTTCGGAATCTTTGGGTTGGGAAGTTCGTGTTGCGGGAAAACAACAATGTACGTTTTTAATTATAAAGGGCTTACGTCCTTAAGATAAATTGGAATCATTTAAAGGGTAGTTATTTTTATATGTATGCAGGTACGCATTATATAATAATCATAATGTTCCACCCGTCATTTAGGTGAATATGGTAACGAGCTTTGTGCGCTCGTTACAATCAATCAATCAATCAATCGATGATCAACAGGGATTTATTATGGTTCTACATGATTGTATAATACAATAAATGAAAAAAAAAAAATTACGACTTTCTATTTTTAATAAAAAAAACTCTATTAGTAATAAATTAATTTATGCAATGGGATAATAAAAACATTATATTCCTCCTGTAAATGACTCAATACTTTTGATTCACGCTCACTAGGCTCGGATTTTCCACCAATCCCTAAAGTTTTTAAAGTTCTTCTCCTCTTGGTCCATTCAACAATGATATTCAGATGAGCCACTTCTAGTTTAATATAATCTAAAATCAAAGTTCTTAATTTGCTCTTATCTCCCAACTCGTTTAATAAGTTTTTTAATTGATCTGGCGTAATCCCACATTCTAATCTTAGGTATTTAACGTTATCTGGTATGTATCTCCCTGAAAAGTTGATGACACCCAATTCTATTTTCGTTTCTCTATTAATTATCAGGTTTTCAAGGGACGGTAAACCTTTTAATAATCTATACATATGCGATTTGCATTTTGGTTGATAATCAAGTATTTTTAAAGTTGTAAGATTCGAACAATAATTTAATACCGTATCAACCGTTTCAGGAACCACGATATCTAACGCTAGTTCTCTTAATTCGTCATCTTTCCCTTTTGATACCTTCTTTGCGGAGACGGCCGATTTAATCATTAAAGAGGTTACATGTGATTCCTTACGAGAATTCCAGATAACTAATTTTCTTAAATTTTGTGATTTGGCATCCAATAAAATTTTAGTAATTTCCTTGGAAAGTCCCTGACAATTTTCCAACGAAAGTTCTTTTAATCGACCACATTTGACCAATGATTTCATGCCCGACGATGTAAAGTTCATCAAATTCAATCTGACTGATGTTAAGGTATCCGATTGTGTATCACCTAATGAGGATAAAATCAAATTTCCACCATTCCTAGCCCCTTTCATGCTAAAATTTCGCAAAGCTCGTTGGGAGTTGATCACTTTGGCTATTGATTCATTAACCAATGCTTCATTCTCATATTCGCATATTCGTACATTGAATTCCAATAGATCCTTACATGATTCCGGCAATTCTTTCAAAAAATCAAATATGTTACTCGTCTCATAATAATTCAATCCAAGTTTTGTGATCTGAGACAGATAATTCTGTTGTAATTGTTGTTGAAATATTTCGTCCGGGTTGGGTAATTTAGAATAATCACAATATTTATCAATTATTAAAGATTCAAGTACCGTACTTTTTTGGATGAATAGTAAAAATAAATTGTTGGCTATCAAGTGAATTTGGGGGTAAAGTGATTGAAGAGAAGGTGATCCCTTAGATGATCTCCTCATGATGGAAGATCTATGGTTGATGCTATTCATATGTAAATGACATAAATAATGGTGAATTGATTTTTCTAATTCTCTATAACATAATTCCCCTAATAAAGTTGCATAATTACATAAAGGAGGTTTGTTTGATATAATAAATTTGATTTTTTGTCGTTTCAATGATGTCTTTAATGATTTTTGAGTGATTGTATCGAAGCACGTTATAAAAGTTTCGATAAGTTTAACGGAATTGGCGGGGGATAAGGGATTTGAGGTGAACGGACGATTCCATAATATTTTAAGAGCATTTGCATGCCAATTTTTATTTACAAAAAGACAAGAGAATAACCCTTTAGATCCTTCCTTGTCTAAATATGAAAAGACTAATTGAAGGACCTTTGGTGAAACATGGGGGTGGGTTCTAGCGGGTTTGGTCTTTACACTTGCACTTTTTACATTATTTACGTTCCTTGACGTCTTGTCTGATAACTTTATCGCTGTCTTTTCTATTGACTTCTCTTTTGATAATGGACCTTTTCGACGAAAGAAACAAAATAGGTCAACCATGATAAAAAAAAATGACGAAAGGGTTCTTGCGCGTTAAAAAATGGAACGAAATAATATACGCCGCAGTATTTACAAATAAATGAAGTGCTTGTCTATTTATATTAAAGTTAAAACACAAAAAAAAAATACCATTTCACTCTAGATTACTTTTAGTAATTCATTACTTATTGATCGGGTCGTACAACTTATGGTACTTTATCATTTAAGTAATTATATATAATATATAATATACTGTATAATTTTTTTTTTTTAATACATACCAAGAATGTATGTGGTAATGAACAGTCAAATTAGTGATGTTTTGAATAATGAAGATGCTTTCAATAATGTATTTCCTATTTTCACGAACGGTTAATCTAGAGGGTTCTTTTGTATTGCCCTTCAAAGATAATCCAAAATCGGTCAGTAACTCCGATTGAATAATGATAATCCAAAAGTGTTCGAGAAATTTTTCATGAATATCATCAATCAATTAAATCAATTAACGAATTGATCTTTTTGTTTATGCCCATATAAAGTTACATATATAAAAAAAAAAAAACAAAATGGGGAGTGATAAAACCGTATTTAGGCAATTTTTTAACTCCTTTATAATTCCTTTTTCTTCTTTTTCTTTCTTTTCCTTTTTTTTTTTTTTTTAAAAAAAAAAAAAATGAAAGGACTTCATTTGAGGCAAGCACGATAGGATCTCTACCTCGAAAAAAAAAAAATTCCTATAGAAGAAGAATGCAACTTTATTTTAAAAAAAGGAAAAATAAAAACATTAATGCACGTGATCAATTAATTCATGTTCTACAAATGGGCCAATAAAAATACACGATATCAAGTCGTAGTTACAAATTGATTTTCAGCGTTGGAGTTCGTTGTTTTAGACTTCCCCGAATAATGAAATACAATGAGAAGACATTTACAAGTAAGTAACCTCTTTTACTTAGGTAGGTTGGACAGGACGAGTTTCAGATGCAAATTATACTTAAATATTTCCACTCCCAGTTAATCTTTAGGTTAGTAAACATCATAATAAATGACAATATTAATATGGTTAGTGTTTAATAACTAATAACTTCTGTCGCCAAGGAATTTATTATTTATTTATTTATTTATTTTTAAAAAAAAAATTACAATTATTAGTTAAGATCTCTAATAATCAGTTGCTCCATCAATAAAGGATATTTATTATCAATCAGTAATTGTATTTTAATACATCATCTGGCCGCTATCAAACTCGAGATCGTTACCCGGCGCGAAATTTACGCGTACGAGAGATTCGGAAGGATTTATCACTGAATAACCTCGGTCAGCATCCACCAATTATATCCTCCAAATTCACAATTCTTTCATATAAATCATCTGATACATCATTCCGCAATGAAACCTGTTAAACATTCTCGTTTCTTTACGTTAGAAACTTTGATGGAAGTCTCAATACTCCAATTATTTTGTCTTAAAACAGATGGGACTCCGTAGATTTAATATGAGCCTAATCTTATGAAGCAGCTCATTATATGCATGTTATATAATAAACGAAAGTAAGTTCCAAAACGATTCGAATGGCGATGATACAAAGTTATTCAGCCGAGATGGTATCTCTGAGCTCTAATTGGATCCTAACGCGCCAAAGTATGCAGATAATCAACGTTTTCTTTAATAATAAAGATAAGTTCATATGAAAATGTTAATATATTTACTTTAAAATAATGATCTGCACAAAAGTTTCCGGATAATCAAACGCGAATGACTTTGAAGTTGTTGTAGAACGTAACATTGGTTTCATTATAGAAGAAGCTCGTTGTGTCAATTTTTTTATTCTTTTCGTATGCATGTAATAAACATTGTAATTGTGTCATTGTCTCCTCGTAAAGCATAAATACTCGTTCACGCTCACGTTGAAACCTTTTGAAATTATTTGCAAAAAAGTTGGGACAATAATATAATTCCTTGAGATATTGTTTTATAATTTTCATGTGGTTGGCCAACACATTTTAATGCCTTTGGAAAGAAAAAAAATTTCTGTCGAATTTCACGTTTCAGAAAAGTACGTATTAGTACTCATTTCGATGCCCCAAATTAAATGGGTAATATTAAGTACAGACAAACGCAATGCAGTGTTTAACCATATTAAATACAACAATTATTAGGTTGCTATAAATAATAAAATGACAATTATAGATATATTTTTTTCGGTATAACCAACTATTAATAGAAATACTACTTATTTAAATCCCGTGATCATCCATCCTCGTTTCTTCCTTAATAATCACCCTAGGCATATCAACTTTAGAGAATGTTTTTTAAATTATTAGACAGGTATTTTCTTGCTGCGGACTGCGGTGCAAATTGGAAAAGTGTGATTTACACACCAAATTTGGTCTCTCCATTTAATTTAATTTTCAATTTCATTTTCAATTATTTGGGGGGGGGGGGGGGGGTGTGGTACGTTGCATGAATAAAGTCCAAATTCGCTGGAAAAAAAAAAAAAAGGTAATGGAATTCATGGATTAAACGCAATCGATTTTAACAATAGGACGAAGGTAATAATTTTATTTAGGTAAGGTAATTCCAAAAGTGAAACGATTTGTACATTTTAATTCGTAAACTTTTTTGATTAACTTCATTGCACAATAAAAAGATTGACATTGATTATAAATGCGCCAAAACATGCAGAATTACATTTTTTTTTTTTTTCTTTTGTTTCAGCTTGTATTTCTCTCTCACGTTAAACTAGTAATGTTAAAATTATGTTCACAGTTTCTAATAGATCTTTTCAAAGTCCAATCTCAAGCTGAACAACAAATAATAAATGAGAAAGTCAAAGTTGAACAAATTCCAAGACAAATAATAATAGCACAAGACGCTCATCCTTTATTACCAACGGAATGTATGCAACAAATATTTAAATATGTCAATGTTCAAGAAAATGGACTTTATTCCTGTCTTTTCGTTAATAAATATTGGTGTAAAAATGTACTTCCATTACTTTGGGCTTCCCCTTTTCGAAATTCATATATTATAGGTTGTTGGGCAACCGTAAATTCATATTCAAAGAGCACCCTATCTAAAGAGGCCCTTAGGCAACTTAATAAATACAAATTTATAGAAACTTGTATTTCTTGCTTGGATAATCAAGAATTTTCTTACCTAAATTCTTTATTTCAAAATTACTATTCAATTAACCTCTCATCCGGAAAGAAACCTTTAATTAATTATCCTAGTTTTTTACAAGAACTTTTTTATGACGACTTTGAGAGTACAATTCATTCATATTTAATGAACAAATTTGGAGTTAAGTATAAAGAACAACAAGTTCTTGTCATTGCAACTTATTTAATGAAATTATTTCTTTCTGAATCAACGAATCTTCGAATAATAAACTTTAATAGACATCAAAATTTTCATAAATTAGATATGCCCAATTTATTACTAGGAAAAAAATCAACAAAAAATTCCTTCTTAACGTTAGATAGGTTGGTCAAATTTCAAATTAATCATAATCGTTCCATACTTACGCAAAGTACAATTAATCTATTAAAATTAATCTCAATTAGTTGCAAGAATATTCATTATTTGGATTTTAAATTTAAACATCATGAATATAATGATATCATCTTACTATTAATTATAGAAATTATTAAATCACAAAAACATATTTCGGAATTTAATATCTCCAATCTTAAAAATAATTTCGAGATCATTTTATCCAACTTATTATTATTACACAAGAATACTTTGGTTTCGATGAGGTTGGAAGGTGTATATATTTCTGAAAATTCTGTAGATATGCTGAAACAATTTGGAAATATTAGAAAGATTAAATTACTTCACTGTAATAAACTTACTAGTGAAGTTTTACCTGATTATTCAGAATATATCGCAAAGTTAAAATATTTATATTATTATAATAAAAAATAATTGCAATTCCAAAAAATGTGATATTTTATATTCTTTTTCTTGTTTCTCTATATTATAACAATGCATTATTAAATAAAATATAAGAATAAAAGAACAAATTATTAATATTAAATCAAAAATTAATATAAACATTGATTTATGAAATTTCAATCTAATATATATAAAAAACAAATCTTTTTTAATTAAAATTTGTTTATCAAAACTATTCTAATTATTTGAATTTTAAAATCATTAAAATTATATAAATAGATAAACTATAATCACTCTTCTAGTTTTAAAATTATATAATTATATAGTTTTTAAGAAAAATCATAAACTCTTTATATTATAATAAATATTTTTATATGTAATCATTATATTTATATATTACAGTATATATATTATATATTTAAATTTTTTTTAATAAATTAATAATAAAATATTATATTTAAGTAATAATATATAGCTAAAAAATTTTTATAAAAAACTATTATATTATATTATATGTTTATTTAAAAAATTATTATTTTATTTGGTTTATAATAAAAATAATTTAATATACTTTAATCATAATATTAGTTTAATTATAAATTTTATAATTTAAATATTACTAGGAAACAGGAATTGTTATTAAATTTAAAACAACCCATTAGTATTTGTTTTTATCTAGACTTTGTGTAATTTCAAAAGCCAATCAGCATTGACTCAATTATTGAGTGAATAAACAGATAGATATATGTGTAATCTTAAACTTATATATATACAGTCAACTCTTGTTATAACGAACTCTATATCCTAGACTCAACTTCAATATGAGGCTATAGTGAAGATTTTAAGAGATTTGATTGGCCTATTCGCTATAACAAGAGTATTTTTATTATATTTATTCAAAAAATTCATTATATCAAGAGTTTACTATATTAAGAGTTAACTGTATAGTTTTTCACTTCATTCTGAACTAATTATAATATTCTAAAACTTATTTTTTATTAATTTATAATAATATTATATAAAAATAATAAATTATAGAAATCAAAATAAAAAGCAAATAATATTTTCTAATAAAATTATTACTAAATATTTTATATAAAAAATTATTTTATAAAATTAAATATTTAATTTTTATAAATTATAATTAAATATTTTATAAAATCTATATTTAAATATATTTTTTAAATTAAAAATTATAATATAATTTTTTATTATAAATTTTAATTAAATTTTTAATGATATTAATTAGTTTAAAATGAAGTAAAGAACTATATATATATAGGTTTAAAATTATATAAAATATCTCATTATTTACTCGTTTAATAATTGAATCAATACTAATTGACTTTTGCAATTATACAAAAGTTTAAATAAAATATCAGATTTAATAATGATTTCTGTTTCTCTAGTATTATATAAATAATATCTTAAATATATAAAATTTAGTTATTATTTACTTATTTATTGTCTAAAGTGTAAATATAAAATATTATAGTTAGATCTAAAAGTATATATATAGTTTCTGTTTTTATACATAATTTATCAAATAATTATTATATTATAGTTGTCAAATTTTAATTATTTGAATACTTTAGACATTCTAACAGTTTCTGTTACCTAATTTACTATAAATTTTTGGTTTTTAATTTTTAAAATTAATTATATATACTGTATATATATTTTATTTTTATTTTTTAATTATATAAAAAAAAATAAAAATTAAAATAATAAAAATTATATAAATGATATATATTTTCTATATTTTTATATTTATATATATTTTTTTTATAATATAGATAAGAAATTTATTAAAAAAATTAGATTTTAAATTTTTTTTGAATTAATTATATTAAAATATAATAATTAAATCTTATTTAGTTAAAAATTTCTCAAAATCTGATTTTTCTTATAATATTTTTATATCATTTTATATAGAAGGTTTATTATTAAATTAAGTAATAAACATAATAAATTATATAATATATAACATAATTTTAATAGTAAACCCTTTTATATCTTAATTATTTTATGTATTAAATTTTATATAATAGATATAATTTTTAACTAATAAAGTATATATAAATATAATAAAATAATTCAATTTAATTTATTAAAATATTTATATAATATTAAATATTAATATAAAATAAGATTCGTTTATTATTTAATAAATAATTATTATATTTTTAATTATATAAATTAAATAATTTATAAATAACTTAAAAATCTGACTATAATATATATATAAATAATTATATTTTTTTATAAGTATTTATTTTTACAAATTTAATTATAATATATTTAAATAAATTTTATATAAATTTTTTAAGTTTACATAAGTTGTATATATTTAGATTACTTAATAAATATATTTATTATTAGTATCACCTCTTTCTGCTTTTAATTTTTATTATTTATTTTAGAAATTTAGAATTTTTCAGTGAAAATTATTATTTGTCATACTTTATTCATTATATAGCTAATTTCTTAATTTTTTAATGCTAATGAAAAATAATATTAATAGTAATCATATTATATAATCTGTATATATATATTTATATATAAATAAAAATTGCCTTTTTATAAATTATAATAATTATTACTCATATATTTTAATATATATACCATTTTATTATATAATTAAATTTTTTAATAATTAAATAATTTCTAATTATAATTAATTAACATATAAATTAAAAAAAAAAAAACATTATAGATTTTTCTATAAAAATTTATTAATAATATAAATAATTTTTATATTTCTTTTTAATTTTAAATTCTTTTTAATAAAAATTTTTTTATATAAAATTTTTACAATAAAAAGGGTAAAATAGCTGAAAAAAATCAATTTTACTTTATATGCTAAATATGATTTTTAGGTCAAAATATATTTAGATTTAATATTAATTCAATTTTTATTTTTCTAGCTATTTTTTCTTTTATATTATAAAGATTCTATATATATCATTATTTAATTTTTTTATATAATAATAATAAGTTTTTAAATATTTATTATATAATGATTATTAAATAATAATTTAATATAAAAAGTATTATATTAATATTAAATTAAATTTAAATTATTTTATAAAATTATAAAATTTATATTTAAAATATAGTAAAAAGTTTTTATTTTTAAATATAAAATTATTAAACTCATAAAAATAATTATAATTATATAAATATTTTTAAAATTTTAAATATATTAAATATAATAATAAATAATATTGTTAAATGATAAGAAAAATGTAGATTAATATTTTTTTTTTTTAATCTAAAAAAATTATCTATTTTAAATAATTATGATAAACAGTATTTTATTTAATTATTTAAAAAATAATATATAAAAATCAGTTAATAAAATAACTAAAAAATTTAATTAATTAAAATTAAAATTTCAAGTTTTATCATAACTTTTATGAATTAAGATATCTTAAACAAATTAAAATTAAAAATTTATAAATTATTTTAAGTATTTTAATTAATCTAAAAAAGAAAATAAGAAAAGAAATTTTTATTTTTTTTTTTCAAGTTACAGTACTAAGTATTAAGAAACTATATAGTAATAATACTATTAAGGTATAAATTTTGACTCATCTTAAGAATTCTCTAAATTATGATTAGACATATTAGTTCTAACTAAAATCTATCCTGTTAATACTAGTCTGAAGATGTCACCTAGGTTGACATTCTTAAGAGCTAGCCCTTAGAGTCCCTAGATTTTAAAACCAATATCAAATTTGGATAGAGAGATTACTTCAGCTATAGGTACTTTTATCAGATTTTTCCTGTGCTTATCAATACCATATCTAAATAACTATTACCTCTGCCTAGTATCAGGATATTTTTTACATATAATCAGGAAGGCTTAGATATTATTATCTTTATAGAACTTCAGAAAAATAGGTAACTATTATACCTATATTATCAAATTCACCTAAGAATTGAACTCAACCTCTACACTTAATGATAGCTTGATTAGATAGTGCTGTAGCAGTATAATGTAATTTATTCTCATTATAGCCATCTGTAAGTAATATCTAAACTATTAATTACTGATTAACCACTTTCTTACTTATGTAAGAACCCTTGAATTTGAAGACGTAAGACAGTACCTATTACAGACTTATCAGTAAAGGCTAAGTTTTTGTTGATTTCTAACTTCATTTGCATTTACTTATTCTTCAAAATTAGTATTTAAGTATGATTAATATTGATCAATAGATTAATCAAACAGTTTCTAATGCATATTAATATATATGTTCATATATTTAGTTATATATGAAATTTTTATGAAAATTATCTAGTTTTATACTTTGGCTGAGATCTGAACCTGTGGTTATTGTAGTGTAATCCACAATATGAGCTCAGTTGTTACTAACTGAATTAAAAATGCTAATTCTAATAGATAGAAAAAAAAATAAGAAAATATAATTTAAAGTTATAAATCTATATAGTATCTTTTAATTTTACTATTAAATAAAGTAAAATTTTTTAAAAAATATGATATTAATTATTTATTATCTACAATTAAATATTGTAATTATTAAAAAGAATATTAATGTAAAATTGTATTTAAAAGATTATAAGATTATTTTTATCATTTTATAAGTTTTTTAATAAGTAAAATATTTATTTTTTTTAGAATAATAATATATATATATATAGAGTAAAAGTTATGATAAAAATAAAAATATAATTAATTAATAAGTATTTTTTTTATAGTTAGTCTATAGTTTGAATTTATATTTAATTAAATATATATAAATTATTTAAAAAGAAAACTTTAAATATAATTTAATATCAAAATTTATTAAAGAAATTAATTTTAGTATTACAAAAAAATAATTAAATATTAATTTAATATATTAAAATATTAGTTATTAGTATACTAAAAGAATACTTATTATTATCAAAAATAAAATATCTGATTAAATATTAATTAGTAACAATTATTTCTAATCATTAGTTTTATTTACTTAATTTATTATAATAGTTAAAGTTATGTAATGTAAAGAATATTTTAAATATTTAATAGAATTAGAAGTACTATATTCCTCTGAAAATAAGCACCTCTTTTTTACTATAGGGGTGCTTATTTTTGGATATTAAAAAAATTGCTAAGATAACAATCTAGAAACTGCGTCAAATGTTAAAAATGAAGATCTTAAATCTTATGTCTGCTGATCATCTTATTACGTAATATACAGATCTAATAAATTGAGTTGCATATATATACATAAATACGTGATGCTCTTTTTTCATTTATCTAAAAATATCACAAAAAAATGGTCATAATGCAAACAAAAGGTTAAAGCTACAAAAAAAAATAAAAAAATTGCTAAACAAAGTGGACATCATACTCTCTTTTTCTCAAAAGTTATAGGTTATAAATTATGCAAAGAAGTATGAAAGAAATAATGTTGCTGCATATTTTGAACTTGATATTAATATGATTAGATGTTAGATGAAGATAAACATGAACTGGTCAAGTGAAATAAGTGAAAATAGTAGACAGATTAGATCTAACCAAAAAGCTTTCTTTTAGAAGCTAAAAGAAAGCTATATATTTAGATAATAGAATAAAGAAAGCAGATTTTTGCAGTGATTTATGTAACAATACGATATAGAATGCTAAAAATATTGGAAGAATCTGAAATTTTAGTTTTTTATGGTAATGCATCAAAGGATTTTAAAATATCTTACTGTTGACTAATTGCATTTTTGAAATGATACAAACTGATATTACGAAGACATACAAAAATATCCTAAAAACTTCTAATTCAAACTCAAGATTTATTAGAAAAGTTTAGCAATTTGTTATTTGTCTTAGAACAGAAAAATCCTTCAAAATAGGTGAAATTTTTAATATAAATGAGACACCTGTTTGGTTTGATATAGCTGGCAATATCACAGTCAATCAAAAAAGTGAAAAAACTGTATATTTGAGCAATAGGTAATGAGAAGAATTGATTTACTGTGGTTTTGACATGTGCCGCAGGTAAAAATTGATTTATGAAATTTATTGAAAAGGAATGCAAGAAAATTTTATTGTACTTATAGTTTTTTATTTATTTTTATAGATAGTACTAAATTATTACCTATCTGCATTTTTAAAGGAAAACAGATGTTACAAGAAGAATAAATTTCTTCTGAAGTAGTAGTGTAGTTCAGGAAAATGCATAGATAAATGCTGATCTGATAAAAAGGTATGTAGTTTATCTTAATGATTCAAGAACTAATAATATTTCAGCAATATTAGTATATGATTTATTTAAAATCATATTGAAGAATCAGTAAAATTAAAGTTTTACAAAAGTGAATATAATTTAGTGATCATTCTAGGTGAATTGACTAGCATTTGCTAACTGCTTGATATTACAATTAATAAACTATTTAAAGAAAATCTACAAAGAGAATAGCATAGCTGAATGTTTACATATAGGTCAAATGTTCTTAGAAAGTAATTTCAGATAAAATTATTATCAGGTTCTTTAAAAAATATAAGATATCAAATTCTTTAAACAGATCTGATGAGAGTGGAAATGATAGTGAAGATGAAAGTGAATATAAGAGTATAAATGAGAATGCAGATGAAAATAAAGATAATAATTTAAATATTATATATATTGATAGTGATTATAACGATAATTATAATATTGATGATAATAATAGCATTAATAATATTAAGGTGATAGCATTTAAAATTATTGAAATAAACATTTTTACAATGAGTTATATAATATATATATGAGTGCTGAAATAACAATAAATAATAATCAGATTTTAATTGAATAAATTGTGAAAATACTTATTTTCAGATACTAATAAATCTTGGTAGTACTTATTTTTGAGAAGTGTTTATTTTTAGAGAAATACAGTAATGTATGATAAAAAATTATGTAAAATAATATCTTTAATTTATGATAGAGCTATTAAAAATAATGATTATAATATATATAAAAAATTATATATATTAAAAATTATATTGAGATGATATTTATATTATGATTAAAGTTAATTTATAATTATAACTTATGTAATATATATAAAAAAAGTTTTTTCTTTATTTCTATTTCTTACAATAATCATCTTAATATAATTTATTTATTAATTTAAAATATTATAACTTATAACTTTGATAATATATATGATTAAAAACCTTTTTGGATTGATAAAATTGCTAAAAGAAATTCTAAATTAACTTTTTAAAGATGTTTAACTTCATTTTATTCTCATTCATCTTTACATTATTCAATTTATTATTATTCCAATTTCTATCATTTAACTTTTAGTTATCATTATCATTTAACTTCACCTTATTCTTCTAATTCTTATTATTTAACTTCTATCATTCAATTTAACATTATTCTGATTTCTATTATTTATCATCTTTTAATTTTTATTATTAAATTTTTTATTATCATCATTATTTATAATAGCTTTTTATTATTTAGTTTTTCATTATTCAATATTATATAATACTTCTCTAAGATATTTAAGCTTACATCATTTAACTAAAAATTCAAAAAAAAATAGTATATTATATCAGTTAATAGATAAATTTTTATTTATAAATATAAAATTTTTTACTATTATATATAATAGTAATTAAAAAGATTAATTTGACTTTAGATTATTTAATTAAAAAGATATATAGTTTAAAAGTAGTACAGTAATCACAATATAGATTTATCATTCTAAAACTAATTAGAGAAAATACTCAAAGATCTTAATAAATACATCAGAAAAACAATTAAAAATCTTTAGGATATGAATAAAATTTTAGTTTAGATTGAATAGGTTGAAACTAATTATTCTATTTTTATATATTTATTTTAAAAATAAAATGAAATCATATAAATATTAACTAGTTTCAATTTATCACTTTCTTTTAATCATATATTATTATAGACTAATATTATTAATCATGTATTGAAAAATATAATACTAGTCATAATAGAATTATAATAGATAAATTACCTATAATTAAATAGAACTCAAATATATTTTATAATAATTAAATTAATATTAATGTAAAAACTAGTAAATTATAAGATACTATAAAAGTAAAGACAGATAGAAAAATGAACTCAAGATGTTCTAATGTAAGTATTTACAATATATATATAATTACTATAATTACTGATATAGTTTAATTATATTTTATTTTAGAAGAAAGAAAGATAACAATATGATATTTATAATATGTATAATGTTAGTAATAATACTTTTTGATTGCTTTCTTTATTAGAGAATAATTTTAAAAAGGAACTTGAGAAAATTTTAACAAATGATAATTATTATACAGATAAAAATTTTGAAATAAATAAAGAAAAATAGTATAAGAAAAAGATTAAAATATTTATTTAAAAAATATAAATGATATAGATAAACATGTTTTTTGTATATATGATAAATCTTAGAGATCTTAAAAGATAAATAAATAATAAATTATTTGGTTTTTTTATTTTATTTATAATTTATAATTGTAAATCAAAAAACTTTTTCATTACACTAATTTAGTTAAACAATCAATCTAATATATTAAAATACAAAAAAAATAGTAATATGCTGATAAAGAATATAAAGATGTTTAAAACTATTAGAAAATGCTTTTACATAGATTATTTCATTTTCATACAATTTTAAAGAAAGTAGTAATATTAGTATTAATGATAATAGTGTTAGTATTAGTAAAGAAAAAATTAATAGTTTATTAAATTATTAATATAATTTTATTAAAATTAAAATATATAACAATTGAATATAATAATATATATATACAATAAAATTTATTAATATATATAGAATTTATTAAATTGTTATTTTTTATTATTATGCATTAATCTGAAAAATAATGATATATTACATATAAAAATTAATATACCAATATTTTACAAATAAATTTTTAATATTTTTAACTAATCATATACTAATTATGATATTTAATAAATAGTATCAGAATTATTAGTATACTAATATATGTATAATATTTAAATAATATATGAAAGATATTTAATACTTGATATATAACTTATCTTTTATTATTTTTGCTAAATATTTGAGAAATTTTGAATTTAATCATCATTTAGATATTAGATATAAATTTTGATATATCAGATATTTATCAGATGACTATCATATCACAGATATATTATCATTTAACTAATAATATAAATTAGTAATATTAAAAAATAGTATAATAATATATATAAATAGCAGTTATTATTAAAACTCTTAATTTGATAATATTTTTATTAATATAAATTCTAAAGAATTATTTAAATATATATTTGATTAAGATATTTATTATTTATTTATATTTATTTAATTTAAATATTATTGGATTTTTTTATTATATAATATTATAATAATTTTTTTAAAAAATTTAAAATGAATAAAAGGAATTTCAATTTAAAAAATTTATAACAAATAAAAAAAATAAAAAATATTAATAAATTATTTATTATAAATATATAAATTAAATTTATTT